>JACM01032547.1:0-24093 GCA_000787095.1 Periophthalmodon schlosseri
ACCCTTTACATACATATACTTATATATATTTACATGCAATTATATACAGTTATATATACTGTACTTACATACACTTATATACACTTATATACACTTATATGTACTGTACTTACATACACTTTCATACACTTACATACATTTATTTAAACTTATATACACTTATATTCCCTAACCCCTAACCCAACCCTAACCCTAACCCTTAACAATTAACCCTAACCCTTAACCCTAACCCCAACCCTAACCCTAACCCTAACCCAACCCTAACCCATTCCTAACCCTAACCCTAACCCTACCCTAACCCCTAACCCTAACCCTAACCTAACCCTAACCCTAACTCTAACCCAACCCTAACCCTAACCCTCTAACCCTAACCCTAACCCTAACCCTAACCCTAACCCGACACTAACCTTAACCCTAACCCAACCCTAACCCTAACCCCTAACCCTTATCCTAACCCCCTAACCCTAACCCTAACCACTCCCTGGGTAGGAAGCCAGTGAAGATGGCCTCCCCTGGAGCTGGACCACCTGAGGCCCAGTCACATTTGTCTAACCCAGGAATGACTGCCTCCCTGGGTAGGAAGCCAGGATGTGCGCCCCGCCCCCCCGGCCTCCACTCCACTCATCACTCGGCTCACCATCCGAACCCGGGTACCCACGCTTAAGCCCCCCTCCCCGGTTACAAAGCAAGGGGCGCCCCGCCAAAAGAAAATGATCCTGGTATTCCAATTCCAAAAACTCCAAAATTTAATCTATTAAGTGGTGTTGAGGAAAACAGCCCTTTCCTCTCGTGTTCGTTAGTTTCTGCTTAGATAAATAATATACTTAAAACAGAAATAAAGTCCAGAGAATTTACTGACTTAAATAAAAGAAAGCAATACTTGTACAAGGAGTCTGTGTTCGCATTCCCATGCAGAGCCTGCCTGTTTACGCCTATACAATGAGTTTTATACGTATACTATAGTGGGAAGCCACCATGGTTTAGACTTAGCGCCTTTTCGTTGGTGCACAGACCAGCCAGGCCTCTTGGCACGTTGCACAGTCCAATCAGACTGTGATGAGCATCCTTCTGGGATGTGTCTGGGTAACAAATCATGACGTCATCCCTATCAGGGATGATGTCACATTGTCTGATTTTTAAAGAATTTATTTGCAAATTATGGTGGAAAATAAGTATTTGGTCAATAACAAAAGTTAATCTCAATACTTATATACCCTTTGTTGGCAATGACAGAGGTCAAACATTTTCTGTAAGTCTCCACAAGGTTTTCACACACTGTTGCTGGTAGTTTGGCCCATTCCTCCTGCAGATCTCCTCTAGAGCAGTGATGTTTCGGGGCTGTCGCTGGGCAACACAGACTTTCAACTCCCTCCAAAGATTTTCTATGGGGTTGAGATCTGGAGACTGGCTAGGCCACTCCAGGACCTTGAAATGCTCCTTATGAAGCCACTCCTTCGTTGCCCGGGCGGTGTCTTTGGGATCATTGTCATGCTGAAAGAACCAGCCACGTTTCATCTTCAGTGCCCTTGCTGATGGAAGGAGGTTTTCACTCAGAATCTCACGATAAATGTCCCCATTCATTCTGTCCTTTACACAGTCGTCCTGGTCCCTTTGCAGGAAAACAGGCCCAAAGTATGATGTTTCCACCCCCATACTTCACAGTAGGTATGGTGTTCTTTGGATGCAACAAATCATGATGTTTTTCACCCCCATGTTCCACAGTAGGCATGGTGTTTTTTTTTGGATGCAACTCTCTCTTTTGGTTTCATCTGACCATATGACATTCTTCCAATCCTCTTCTGGATCATCCAAATGCTCTGTAGCAAACTTCAGACGGGCCTGGACATGTACTGTCTTAAGCTGGAGGACACGTCTGGCACTGCAGGATTTGAGTCCCTGGCGGCGTAGTGTGTTACTGATGGTAGCCTTTGTTACTTTGGTCCCAGCTCTCTGCAGGTCATTCACTAGGTCCTAGGTCCCCCCGTGTGGTTCTGGGATTTTTGCTCACCGTTCTTGTGATCATTTTGACCCCACGGGGTGAGATCTTGCGTGGAGCCCCAGATGGAGGGGAGATTATCAGTGGTCTTGTATGTCTTCCATTTTCTAATAATTGTTCCCACAGTTGATTTCTTCACATCAAGCTGCTTACCTATTGCAGATGCAGTCTTCCTAGCCTGGTGCAGGTCTACAATTTTGTTTCTGGTGTCCTTTGACAGCTCTTTGGTCTTGGCCATAGTGGAGTTTGGAGTCTGACTGTTTGGGGTTGTGGACAGGTGTCTTTTATACATATATATATATATAACGAGTGGAGGACAGAGGAGCCTTTTAAAGAAGAAGTTACAGGTCTGTGAGAGCCAGAAGTCTTGCTTGTTTGTAGGTGACCAAATACTTATTTCACCGAGGAATTTACCACTTAACCTATTAAAAATCCTACAATGTGATTTCCTGGATTCTTTCCCCCCATTCTGTCTCTGATAGTTGAAGTGAACCTATGATGAAAATTACAGGCCTCTCTCATCTTTTTAAGTAGGAGAACTTGCACAATTGGTGGCTGACTAAATACTTTTTTGCCCCACTGTATCTATGAGTCTCACAGCTGTGATCACAGTCCTTATCTTCACATGACCTCAGTACAATAATGATGGTAGTGGTTATACAAAATAGCTAGCACAGTTATTTATCCTAACAGTGGCATATTCCATGTTCCACATTCCAGCTTCCAAAATACACCACAACACCTCAAATAATGCAGTTTTATCAGATCAATCACCAGACACTAAATTTAAGTGATTTAACCCATTGATCCTATTGCAGTTGAGTAGGAAGCCAGTGAAGATGCCCTCCCCTGGAGCTGGACTACCAGGGGCCCAGATCCGGGGGAGAAAACTAACCCTAACCCTTACCCTAACCCAAACCCTAACCCCAACCCCAACCCCAACCCTAACCCTAACCCCCTCCCTCTAACCCTAACCCCCTAACTCTAACTCTAACACCACATTTACTCGGGAATTGCGCTTTTACCAGGACCGAGGAGGAGTTTTTGTTTTGGCGGAGTTTGGTTCATATTGTGTTTGGTTTCGACTTTAGGGGCGGACTCTGCAGACACTTTGACTTTGAGACACTGTAAAAGTCCCGCACTGGAGACACTGCGCTTTTGGCACTTGGCACAGACGTTAAAACCCAATGGCTAAAACGTGAGTGGTGCCATTTGTTGGCACCATTGTGACTTGTGTTGTGACCTGCACTGCTGTTAATTCAGTACATTTACTGGTTCATTGACGCAGACATTTAAAGCCAAGGAACTGAAGGTTGGCAGCATTTGATATTTATCTCAGAACAGCCCAGTGACACTGACTGTCCAGAAGCACAGCATCTTACGAGTTCAGATATTGTACCTAGCAAGCGTATACTCATCGTTTCCCTCTGGAATTGTGTCCTAAATTTCGAAACCTAAACTTATAAACTTACCTGAGACAGAGCGTGGTTAAAGTTTTGTAACAGCCTGCCCCTCCTTCCTTTTCAGGATCCCGTGCCTACAACATTAAGTTAAATATATTCACTCTTCAAAGTCTTTAACATTATATTTGGCAAACCGTGTATCTTAGTAACTTACAATGCGTTTTGGCAGACTATGAGCTAATATCCACTCGCTTTTTTGCCATGTTTGGACATTTCTGTGAACACATAACACGTTCTACATAAAATAACAAAGCAGAGTAAGAAAACAGAATTTCTGATTGATTCTTATGATTAGGCTTTATTGGCATTAGTGAAATTAATGCCTGACATATTTTCGCCAATTTTCTGTATCTTTGGCGCAAAAAATGACATCAAATGCACAGCCCTGACACCCGCGCGCTTGCCGCCGGAGCAACGGACTAAACCAATGTGTAACAACAGGGAGGAGTGGATCAGATTTTCATTTTCAGACTTATTTAATAACAGTGGTGGCCATCAGGGCCAGCAAGGCCGTCTCTGCTGGCCTAAACATGCTCAGAAAAGTTAATTTATTTTATTTTCATAAATATGTAAACAGAAATATTCTCTGTTCTCTGTTCTCTTTATGTCATATTATATCCACTTAGTTGAGTGGCTTCCAATGTTGTTTATTGTGGTAGAGTTTTTATCGAATTATATTTCAGCTAGCCTGTGTTGTCAGGCAAATTTTATTTGCCTGGGGCCTTCAGAATAAACAGAGCAGGCCCTGTCCACTGTAAGTGAACACAGACACAGTCAGTTTCAATAGCCAATCAGGTCTCGATTCTGCATTCCAGGGCCAGCTAGAAGGTCTTACACTGAACTGGACATGTACGTGTCCTGTGATTGGATAAGCATTTGCTACAGCCTGAAAGGCGGCAGTTTGCAGAATGTTGAACTAATCCTGGAGATCCAACAGCTACTGCTGTATTTTTAACCCATAATGGCCGAAGGAGGAGAAGAGATTGATCTGGTTGCAGATATACTTTCCAAGCCATTTTTAAGACAGGCCTTTCAAGAAAAGCTGGATATTAGGAGAAAAGGTCGGCCAACCCCTGCGCTAGCTAACCTGTCCCAGCAAGAAAAAGGGTTTATCCATCATTTCCAGACGAGCAACTATGAACGGTACCTGTGGCTCACAGCTTCTGAGAAACGCTGCAAATTGTACTGTTGTTGTACGGCTGGGCACTTACAAGCTACGGTGTGTTTAAAAACGTTTGGAGATAGAGTGGACCTGCAGCTCAGCGAATAGGCACACAGGGAGACAGAGCCCCACAATGAAAAAGTGAGTTTATAATGTTAATGACATGGCGCATTGAAGTCACCTCAGTTGAAACTGCACTGAAGTTCATTCAATCTCAGCTGCGCCACATTTTCAGTTATTTGCTGTCCTAAAGCCTATTCTCAAAAAATGCAAATGATCTGTTTACTTTATTTTCAAAGAATAGTTTGTTTTGTTATTGTCTGGTTGGTGTCTTATATGAAACAGCGCAATTTATTGGACAGACTTGTTTAAGCTCACATAACGTAATTTTGGTGGCATTTTGTTAGGCATCTTTAAATCGCATTTTTATTTTTAATTTTTGACAATATCTGTGAACTTAGTTTCCTACTCTTAACTGTGAATGCAATGCATGCGTATTGGTTTTAAATGCTCCTGAGATTAAGTGTTGCTTGACTAGCCTATATTGAGGTGATGTTGTAATGTGTAAGTGGGACGTCACTGAAGGCCTACAGGGGTGAAGCATGGCCCGCCACTGTTTAATAACAATGAACTGCGTGGATACTGTATACATTCTGATATATAAATAGGTTTTACCATAATTCACTATTTTTTTGTAAAGCGTTAATGCAAAGGAAGAGGGGGACACTAGTCTAGCCTATACACTAGAGTTGTTTTCTTTATTTATATCCCTTTTTAGCTCAAAATGTGTAGTTTCAGCAGGTGGCCCGCCATACTCCACCACTGGGTGGCAGCAAAACTCTGCGAGAGCATTTTTCCCCCCCACGTCCTACGTCACCAGTATTATCCGCGTGTTAACCAATGAGAGCCTTCCGCTGTGTGGCCTGTTAAAGATAACAAGGAAATGGGGTGCTCCGGCCCACAGAGTATTCGGAAATGCGGACATATTGCCTGTTTTATCAAATAGTTCCTTTTAGCTTATTATTTTTGTTAGCGGGATACTCTGACGATATCCTGAATGAGTACAACCAACGCGATTTAACGCCACGTTAGCTTACAATACTGTAATAGACAATGGACAGTATAAAGGATCGTCTCAGCCTCGGGGCACCAGCAAATCCGAGACTGTTGTCCTACTGTTTACTTTGACTATTTCAGTCAAAGTTCATCAAATCCTTCAGAAGACATGGCCGTAGTGATTACTCTGAGCTCAGACTCCGACAGTGACTGTGAAGTGGAGATCGTGGGTTGCTACTCCAACAAGAACGACATGTTGCCCCTGTCAGCGGTGCGGGTCCAGGTCGATGCACTCGACGTCAAGACGCCGCTGGTATGTTTCCAAAACAACAAATACACTAACGGCTGTCCACGTTACGTTCATGTAACTAGTTTTCAGCGATAATGCCAGTTACCTTCTCATGGTAAGTATCTGATATTTGTGTAATAAACCTATTTGGTTGATGTTAGGATTAGGTGAACCCTAGTTAACCCTATCGAACCCAGGGTTAGGCAGAAAAAACGGCCCACACCTCTTTGTGGACCTTTATTACTTTGTCAGTTGTCTTTGTAATTTATCTGATAATTTATCTTAACAGAAATGATCATACAAACATTAGGCTCCTTAGAGGCAAATGTCAGTTAATGCCCCTTTTAGTTAGATGATAACAACGCGATGTTAGATCCATGGATTTTCAGGGGATGAAAAGAGATAGTCGCCAACGGGCAATTCACAACATCCAAACTGTGTCTTTGCAATAGACAACAATTACAATCGTGCTAGTGTATAATGTTAATTATTATAGTAGTGAATAATGGTTAATTATTATAGCACTAGTGTATAATGTCTATGGGAAACATGGTTATGTGTTTTTTTCTTTGGTCTTTTCTGCAGAGTAACATTGATCTCACAAATTCAAGATCGCCTTCTGCTGAACTAAACATATTTTCAAGCCTTGTTTCTCTGCCTCCTGCAGTGGTGGACTTGACTGAATATAACAGGTGTGAGGACGAGGACGATGAATTGAATTTACCATCAGATGATACGTGCAAGCCGTCTTTAACTACTGATTGTCCAGGAAACTCGGGAATTGGTGTAGAATCATCCCAGGTTTGTGTAGAAAGGAGACCACAAAAAACACAGCTCATGAAAAAGCCATCTTGTCATCTGGCATCATCTGTAGTGTTAAAGAGACTCTCCATTCTTGAAAATAACCTTGCACTTTTAACATCAGAAGCAGTCTATGTGGTTATAACTGGTGAGACAATGGCATTGCATCGTAAACAATGTGACAGGAACGTTCAAAGAGATTGCACTGACTTATCAAATACAAAAACGCCTCACAGCCTTCAGCCCACTATTGTGACCCCACAGAGCAATTCCTGCCAAGGACAAGCCACTGGATCTCACCAAACACCTTCTCTGGCACAGTGCAGCCAGGCTGACCATTTTCACCAAGAGCATCAAATCTCTCAGCTAACTTCAACACAAAACACTGATGAACATTCATCGATTCCCTCTCCAGCAGGTGCCTACAGCCCTTCCGTCCCTGTTGGAACTCTAACTGTTCAACCAGCGTTTAGTCAATCCAGACACAGCTCTACATCTGATGATGTCCACTCCATTTCTAAATCTCAGTGTTCAAACATGACAGAACCACTTCATGATGAGATGATGTTAGACAAACTGTCCGTTAGCTGTAGTCCTGCCCCATCAATATCTAGATCCGTATATTCAGGCCAAGAATCTTTCACATATGAAGACCACTGTGGAGTGAATAGCCCAGTGTCATTTGGTTGGGAGGAAAGCAGAGAGGATGAGCGAGACATGGACTGTACACAAAGTGATAAGTATTATGTATGTCCTGCTGCTGTGAAGAGATTTGTGTTTGGTAGAGTTCTGGTAAGAATTTTGATTTTTGTAATATTTCTCTGTACCTTTTTGCTACATAACAATAATACATTTATCTTTTAAAGACTGAAGAAGAGGGAAGGACTAAAAGTCCACAGATGTTTGGTGCCTTGAGCCTCAGCCTGGTTTACAGTACCATGCAAGAAAGTTATCCCGAAGGAACTTTGCAGCTTCTATCAGACCTGCTCCAGCCGGGCTATTACCCGCCCAAAGATATCACCCTGCACCTGCTGAAAGAGATCCTGCTCAACCCACAGTCTCCACATCACCACTGTGTGCAAGCGTTCAATCTTCTGATGAAGACACAAAGGTTAGACCACAAGAGCTGAATATTTATCAGTTTTATGGTTCTATTTTGTTACGTCCTCTTTTGTTTTATAGGCACCACATTGCTGATAAATGGTCTGTTTCATGGGACTGGGAAATGTTAAGCAATTCTATGGAAAATAAGGTACCATTGTGGCAGCATGCTGCTACACAAGTGCATTTGACACATTTTAATGTTTTTGTAATTATTATTCAGTGGGATAGCACCTGTAAATATTCATCACAGTTTTTTCATCAGTCAAGAAAAGTTGAGAAAAAGTAGAAAGCTCCAGGAAGTACAGATGAGTTCTTAAAAGGAATCCCTCTTTCTCCCTAATACACAAAATGCAATCCAAAATGCAGGGGCATGCAGGGAGCTATTCTGAAGTATATACAGGTGTTGACATATATTTTCATTTGTGAAATAAAATTATTGTTTAAGTTAGACAAACTTTGGGTGTTTACATTAAGGTTGCGTGGTAACCGTCATAGAATTACCTGTATTTATGTCATTACTTATGTGATCCCTCTTTCATTCTGGAGTGGTCCAAAGTAGAAAAGTCATCTGGACACTTTTCTTAAAAATCAATCAAAACAGTATCTAGGTGAACTTTTACCAAAAAATGTTACCAAAACTGTCAAACTCGAGAAAAACAGGATTTTTTATTTATTTTTTTTCCCCCCAAACTCTTCAATATAATATTGTTAGCTATATGTTTTAGTGAAATGAGTTGTCTAACCTGTCATATGTTTTGTATTTGTAATATGTAATGTGCTTGTTTTTTCTACCATTCCTCTCTCCTCGCCAAAAGGAACTCTGCCCTGAGAGCGTGCGCATGTTCTTAGATTATGTGGTGCTTACCTTAGAGGATGACTTCAAGACCAAACAATCTACATCTGCACTTTATCAGTCTATTGCCAAAGCCATGCTGTCATTTGATCAGCAGTTTCCTCATATAAAGTTAGTTTTGTTTTTTTTTTTCAGTTATCTTTTTGTCTTGGCACAATTAGTCTTTTATCTTTGTTGCTTTTGAGGGTGTGTGTCACCTTGATCTGTGATGTTTTAGGGACGTCTGTAAGTGGCTGTTTTCTGCCATTGTGAAATCAACAGATGGTAAAGATATACACGGAGATCACACCAGGTGAGAAAGATATGTTCTGATTTTTGTCTTTACTTTACTTATGCTTACAATTCATCAACGATATTGCCCTGTTGCACTACAGAAAATAGAGCTGAATATATTATTGATGACTTTACTCTCTTCGCAGAATGGTGGTCCTCTTCCAGAAGATGCTGTCTTTGGCTTTAGAGGTGGACTGTTCTCCAGCTATATGCTCTGCTAAGCTTTCTCAGGAGCTTTTCCACATGCTCATCAGCACTGTAGCCCTGCGACCACATAGGTAATAACCTACATAAAATGATAATAAATATTTATATATTTACATTAATATCTTTTCCAATTAAAGTTCTTGTTATTTCATTTGCCTGATATCACTGAATTCTTTTCTTGTAGTTGTCGTTTTTTTGTTTTCTAATGGAAATCTGCTCTTGGCCTGCAGAATGCTGCTTCTGGAGAGTCTGCAGAGCAAGAGGCTCAGGTGTAAGCTGTTGGAACATGTGCTGGACTATTCCTGCCCAGTCAAAACCTCTGTGCCCATGTCACTCAGTCTACTGCTCCACTTTCTGAAGAACTGCACCCTCTCACCTGACCCTGGTGTAAATATTACACCTGTATTTTTGCCATTCCTTGCATTCTATATAACAGCGATGACTTAGGCACCCAGCATTAAAACTTTCAAAGGACAGATGTGGCACCTGAGCCCTTCAAGGGAGCCCGTTGATAACATAATGTTGTATCTGAACTGTTGTTTGCATGTGTTTTTTTTTTTTAGGATGGCACTGAAAAATGGCGGAGATGGGAAGAATTGATCCATCATCTCTGGATGTTGTTGCTCAGCTACAGCAATGCAATGAAAGGTTAGCTTGCCCTTCCAATCACAATATGGCAAATGGTCACATTTTTATATAGCGCTTTTCCACCTTCAAGGCTCAAAGTGCTTTACATCAAAGAAACACTCACCCATTCTCACACACATTCATACACTAGTGTACGCAGACACTGGGGCAAGGTGGGTTAAGTGTCTTACTCAAGGACTCAACAACAGCATTCATCTGTGGCAGTTGGAATCACAAACAGCATCATCTGTGGCAGTTGGAATCACACCACCAACCTGTGGGTCACTGGATCTGACCGTTCTCCCAATGATGCTTATGTCGAGAGCGGGATTCGAACCACCAACCTTCTGATCAGTGGACAAACACTGCTGTCGCCTATACCATACCTGTAGTGTCTTTCCATCCTTGAAAAAATAAACATTCAACTGGCTTTTTTGTTTACTATTTAGGATATCTCGGTGGCTCTAAGATAGAACAAAGAGACAGCATTGGCACACGGATTTACAAGCCTGAAGACATGGTGTCCAAATGTGCGGTGCGCGAAGCGGTGGAGGCCTTCCTGTCCAGATCTCAGGACGACGTTGGTGAAGCGCTGCCTCTGCACGTCGAGGAGTCACTAAGCTATTTGCAGGATCATTTGATGGATGGCTGTCAGTGTTAATACGCAGTGTTTGCCATGATTTCATATTTATTTAATTTTTAAAATGGTCTTTGTAATTCAAAAATACATTGTTGCACAAGACAATTAAGGCTTTTTGTGTCTTTATTTGAACAGAAAAGTACAAACTAACATAGCCTATATATTTCACTTAAGAGTAACAGCCTATGGTTCATGCACATATAATAAATGTGTTCGTAATGTTTGTACCGTTGTAGAGCTCTGTTTGTTTTTACATCTTGTGGTGCACAAATCTATATATTTTTACTGAATGGTGTATTCGGCCTGGCTCAACAGCTGGTTGGCCCGTCTACACTGTGGCCAATAGGAAGAAGCGCAGTTATCGGCAGAGAGGAAAAAAAGCCCTGACAGTCGCCATGATACAGCAGCGGAAACGGGGGAGAAGTGGCTAGAAAACAAAAGAGAACACGCAGTCGTCCTCGATATTTGGTATGCTCTTGAAGGTAAAACTGAAATCCTCCTCCAAATATACGAACATTTTCCCTCTTATTCTAACGCACGTCTAACGGATTTTATATGAACCGTACATATCTTGCAATCAAGCACCCTGAACAGAAAATATAACGTAGCTCAGAATTATTCGGATGTTTCGGCTAACGTGCTAACACAAGCTACGCTAATTGCCCACTGTTGGTTCCAAACAAACCGTGAAGCTTCGTGTGCATCCGTCTTCCGTGTTAATGTAAATGTTACTGTATTAGCCTGTTTTAAAATAACGATTATGGGCTAAACGAGTTCATACTTTGTGGCCTAGCCAGTGTTAATGCGCATGCTAGTGTTCCGCTATTATGTAAACAACAAATGTACAAAATCCCACAGTTTCACTCAAGAAATCGCCTGCACTTCATTTCACTGGCATTAAAATCCCAATGATGTAATATCGTATACACTTTCCTTCTGTCGAAATGAAATAGGCTCGTACAGTGTTTATGTGCAGCGTTACTTTGATGGCTAACCTGGCTATTTAGGTTAAGCTAGGCTAATCAGCTAGCCCAGTTTCATGTGTTATTGCTAACATTATCGTGACACAGGAAGCAGCGCGCACTGATATTTCTTCTGTGCTTTGTCTACACAGTGTCATTTTAAGTTTACAGTGGCATTGTAGTCACACCGTGCTGCTACTTTAGGCGTTTGCTTAACTAGTGTTATGTAAAGTGTAATCTCCCATTTAACAAGGCATTGCACCAATTAGCAGCGCCTTTCGTTTATTTTAAACCAAGTTCATACGAATACTAAGCCTCCTAAATAGTTGCTGTACTGTTGAAAAGTAATGTGCTTAATGCCAGTCTGAATATTATTGTAAGGTGTATGTAATAGTCCACCAGTTACACCCCCAATAAACCTGCTATCCTAATTCTAAAACTAAGTGGGACAATGTAATAATGTCCCACTATTTGTATTAATGTAAACCATAAAACAGAGATGACAACGATGTTGTTTTATTTAGAATTATATTATCTTTTAAATGTGTTTAAATTCTATGAAACACTTGTGTGACTGAGTGATGTTTCTTTAGTGTTATAGGAATGCCCAAGGAAAAATATGACCCGCCTGATCCAAGGCGGATGTACACCATTATGTCCAGCGAGGAGGCAGCCAATGGGAAGAAGTCGTACTGGGCTGAGCTGGAAATTAGTGGTGAGAGTTGTGTTTTGTCTTTTGTTTATTCAGTTTGTGGTTCTTGTCACATGATTGTGCCAAAATGCTGGCATGCACATGTTTAACAACCTAATATAAGGGCAGTCGCTTCCGGTACCGGTGCTATTTTGGGCATGTTACAGTGAACATCTGTTCATGGGCTTCATAAAGATGAAATTAATCATAAATCAAAATATTATATCTTTTGGAATGGGGAAAGATCCTCACTAAATCCTTTATATCAGGATCCCTGAATAAGCCCATGTTTACTTAATTCACTTTTATTTGATTTGGACAGATACAAAAACATCTCCGTGGGGATGTTATTGCTTAGATTAGAATATTCCAATGCACAACATTAAACTGATCTATCACCACGGTTTATGTTCAAAAGTATGGCTTTAACTTTAGGTTAACTACAGGGCTCCAGAGTGCAGGCGCAACAGTGCACCTGTCAGCTCCTCATCGCATCCCGTGTCATGTGTCCTCTCCCCTCATTATAAACACGGATTAAATAATATAGAACACACTTAAATTATTTGAATTGACAACTAAAAGAAAAAAAGCATTAACTCACTCACTCTCCCCTCACCTCTGACCAGACCTATAACACCAGTCCGAGCAGCTGTAGCTCAGGTCACGCTCTGGTGCACAGAGCTAAAAGCAGAGATTGTAAGTTTGGGTTAGGGTTTGTGAATGAGACACAGTATTTACCTTTTAAAGAGAAGCATCATCCTGTGCTTGGTTTCATTTTCCAAATGATTTAAGGCACTAGACAGTAAAGGACAGCAAAGATCAACTATTGAAAGTAAGAGGTATCACTCTACAGTTCACTATATTAAATGCAAAGTTCCTTAAAAGCACAGACCTCGCACTCAGACTAATAAAAAGTTATTGAATTTAATTTTTGAAGCAAATATTTATTTCATAAGACACAAACTCAGTTTACAATTCAGTTTTAATGTATAGTTTTACATAGTCAAAGTTGTGTATTTGATCAAATGACAAAGAATTTGCCTTTTTAGTCATTATTGAGATATGAGTTAATGCTGACAGTAGGCATTAACCATGAAAAAAGGCATTTACCAGCCATTTAGCAATAGTATTTATTGACATTTGAGTGTTTCTACACTGAAATGTCAATGGCGTCTGATGATGGCTTATGAACCTAAACTGAATCAGTGACTCAAGTGTGATTGAAATTAAACTTCAGGTATGTTTTTGATGGGGGAACAACCTTGTGACATGGTTAAAAGCTTCAAAAAATACATTTTGTGTGATTTGTCAACTTAAATGTGAGGGGAGCACATGCACGCCCTGGAATGGGCTGATACTTGGCTTTTTTATTATCTTATTTGACTGTTCAAATATGTGTTACACCTCTCAGCCAGGATGAATGCATGTTCACCTTAGGCCCCAAAAACACTGCACGCAGCAGCATTTACGTGTGTAACCTCACAAAACCACGCGACAGCCTAAGCAGGATGTATGCGTGTGACACTGACTGTGTCTATTAATGGGAGAGCCGATCAGACTTGAAGCATTTAGCCACTTGTCACAGGTCTACATAAATAACTGTACAGGTTGACCACGCCAAATGCGAGGATTAGTAAATTTCAAAGCACTAATTAATAGGTCTGTCACGATAACAGATTTTCATGTGTGATATATTGATATACACCCCCCCCAAAAAAAAAAAATACTACTACTACTACTACTACTACTACTAATTATTATTATTATTATTATTAATTCCATCATCATGTGTTGAGCGGTATTTATTATGACAGGCCTACTAATCTTTTTGAACCTGGGCTCCTTCAAACAAACAACAAATGCATGTTTTCTGTGTATTTTGATGGGGATATGGGCCCTACAATTAAAAAATAGGTTCTTTTTTCTTTAAATCTACACGTGCAGGATGTGCCGCTCCGTACATGTGCCTAGTGCAGGCAGTGTGACCCTCTGCATTCACTTTAATGCATTTTTAAAAATACACGTCCAGCACATGCTGTTTTTACGCTGGCGTAGGGCGAAATACGCATGCAGTGTGTCCTAGGTCTTAAGCTTGATAAAGCCACATGGGGAGGTAAGTGCTTAGTGCTCTCTCTTGACAGAAGGTTCTGGGTGCGATGAGTGGGCAGGGGCTTCCTGTGTCTGCGCACCTCCCAATGATAATGTGTGGGTGAGATTGGGCCATATAGTGGTGACTTGTAGTCGCATACGCTCAATTTCATTCTGAAACTTGTATAATGTTAATCTTTCTCTTTTCATATTAATTCAATACAATCTGGCACCAATAGTTGCTCTTTTGCCAAAGCCTTTGCAAGGAAGCACCACCCTCCACCCCACCCTCCGTCATAACTCTGTCCCCTCTCTGCAGGTCGAGTGAGGAGTCTCAGCACAGCTCTGTGGTCTCTTACCCATCTCACTGCCCTGCACCTCAGTGACAACTCCTTGTCACGCATCCCGCCAGACATTGCCAAACTACACAACCTGGTGTACCTGGATCTCTCATCCAATAAGATCAGGAGCCTGCCGGCAGAGCTCGGCAACATGGTGTCTCTCAGGTAGCCTTTAGGTGTTTGCTTATTTTAATCAGTTTATTACATTATTTATTATAATAATAATAATAATAATATCTGTTTTCGACAGGGAACTGCTTTTAAATAACAACCAGTTGCGGGTTTTACCGTTTGAATTGGGAAAACTCTTTCAGTTACAAACACTGGGGTTGAAAGGTGATTTTTCCTGAAGCATTTGATAATTTAATTTCCTTTGTGTTTGAAACTGACTCGTGTCTTTTTGATAGGAAACCCACTTGCACAAGAAATTATGAGCCTCTACCAGGAGCCTGACGGCACACGGAGACTGCTCAACTACTTGTTAGACAATCTGGCAGGAGCGATAAAACGCAGTGAGTTCTCTGCTCAGTGAACAATGGGCTTTTCACAGTGTGCTTGTATCTGAATGCATGGCTGATATCAGTTCAATTTATATATGTTAATGAGGAAAATATGAACATCTGATGAACATGAAGGGGGGAAGGAGACTTTAGTCTGATAAATAACCTAAATAAACTTGAAAATGTTTTAAGGCGCTAACTAAATACATTTCTACATCAGAGCCGCCCTATTGGGTTTAACTGTTCATTTCTAAGCCAAAATAAATAAAACCGCGCACATGGAGGTAGAATGGATTGAATTGTAATGGCTTCGGTCTCTTCAGTACCAACAGAGCAGCCCCCGGCTCGGTCGTGGATTTCACTGCAGGAGCCTGACCGGACGCGAGCATCAGGTCAGCAGAATCATAATATGTTTTACAATAATAAATATAAACCTAATCATTGCTGTGTCTTTTCTGTAGCGTTGTTTTCAGTGATGTGCTACAATGTGCTGTGTGACAAGTACGCCACTCGTCAGCTGTACGGCTACTGTCCATCCTGGGCTCTAAACTGGGAATACAGAAAGAAGTCCATCATGCAGGAGATCCTCAGTTGCAATTCAGACATCATCAGTTTGCAGGTGAGATCCACAAATACCTGCTTTATATTAAAGATCCACTGATCCCTTTTTGTATATCACATTACAAAATTAAAAACAATTGCTTATGGAAAGCGGTAAAACGCGCTGTCAAAATTTTTACGTACAAAAAAACACCAACAGAGGGCACTGTGACAGTACTGCCGGTTCACTGAGGAATTTATATCTGTACCGCTTTTAATATGGTTAAAACTGTGATAAAACACTAAAATAAAATAATAATTTCAATATAGTGTGGAGATTTGTAAGAGATTTGACTGACTGCATTACAGGAAGTAGAGACCGAGCAGTACTACAGCTTCTTTTTGCCGGAGCTGAAGGAGCAGGGCTACGATGGCTTCTTCAGTCCAAAGTCTCGAGCGAGGACCATGTCGGAGTCAGACCGGAAACACGTGGACGGCTGCGCCATTTTCTACAAGACGGAAAAGTATGCGGACATCTTTTATTCCCAGCTCCTCACTGATGGACAACAATAAGAACCATTTATTGTGTTTATTACTACACATGTGTATGCTGGGAAACTCAAGCTCACTCCAAATGCTTCCAGAGGAGCGTTTTACTGTAGTGAAGTTTTTAACCCCTCAATAATAATCTTATAATAATTAAAATAATAATGGATAATATGTCCTTGTATATAAATAAAAGCACAGGCCATTAATCCCATCCAAAAGATTCACCGTAGAGAGTGAAGGGAGCCTGCCCGTCTTCCCTTACCCACACAAACATAATTTCATGTCTAACTTGTATTTGTTCTTGATGCATGTAACAAAGCCTGATGTTTCCCCAGGTTCAGTGCAGTGCAGAAACATACAGTGGAGTTTAACCAGCTGGCCATGGCAAACTCTGAGGGCTCCGAAGCCATGCTCAACAGAGTCATGACAAAAGACAACATTGGAGTGGCTGTTCTGCTCGAAGTGCGCAAAGAGATGATGGAGGTGTCCTGTAAGTCGCTCATTATAACATATATTATATATACACCAATAATATTCTGTATATGTATGTGTACATGTATTCTGTTTGCTGTCACATTGTGAAAAGCAACTAAAGGTATCTTTTATATACTTTAAGCCGGAAAATCCCTCCATGGCATGGAGAAGCAGCTCCTCCTGGTGGCCAATGCTCACATGCACTGGGACCCTGAGTACTCGGACGTCAAACTGGTCCAGACCATGATGTTCCTGTCTGAGGTGAAGAACATCGTGGACAAGGCCACACGCAGCCTCAAGCTATCGTCCGTCTCTGGAGAAACCAATGCCATTCCCCTGGTGCTGTGCGCTGACCTCAACTCCCTCCCAGACTCTGGTAAGTCTCCCTCCCAGACTTCTGCCCACGCCGCGGCTGGCACCGTGAGGGGTTTGAGCAGTGCCGTAACCCTAACCCCAAAAGGCTCTTACAGTACCAAGGGTTAACATGTTTGTAGTCTGTGCTGTTTCTGGTGTAAAAAATGATCACAGTAATGTAACGGACCAGTACATGCACAGGCCATGTCTAAGGTGAAAGCTCAGAACCTCCAGAATTCAGTCACTGAGCTGCAGAGGCTCCACTAGCACTGATTAGTAAACCAGTTAATGTAGGCACTGGAGTTGCAGCGCTTGGAAAGGCCGCTGTCTTTATATGTACGAACAGTTACTTTCTGACTGGATAATCTGCTTAATGAAGACATAAAGAACTTCACATCATGTACAACGTTTTTATAATTTTTGGATATGTAATATTCTTAAATATTTAATAATAAATGGCATCTCTGAATATGAAGTTTAAAGATGCGTTTCCACTGCCACCGTGTGGCACACCACAGTACTACATATATTTACTCTGCTCGTTGCGTAATTGTTTCCCACTGTCTGTTTTTGCCAGATACATGATTAAAAACTCCAAATGTAAACAAATATAAAACTCCAAAGGAAATGCCCCTAAGCTGCTCAAATATCAGAACGACCCTGATCTTCACTGTCATCTGTGGTGTTTGGATCATATCGCAGTCCTCAAAGCTACAACAGCGTTTTAAAACATGAGAATTTCATCACTTTGTGTTATGCATGAAATCAACGATTAGCATTTGTTTACAGGTCAAACTTGATGAGCTCTAAGAATACTAAGAACTGAAACATTGCTGTTTTTAAAAAGTTTGCATGCTTATAGTGCTGCACTAAATCAGTTTTTTAGATCCACTTTATCCTCCTAAGATGCAGTATGTCGCTGGATCTTTTTTTTTTTTTTCTATACTGATCTTGATCTTATCTTTATTAGCACCAATCTACTGTCCATCCCTGTGATCCATAACTGTACAAGTGTCTAAAGAGGTGGTCACTAAAGTTTAGTCTAGTAGTGGTCCCAGCCTCTCCCCACCTGCGCCTGTGAGCACCGCACCCACCTACATGCTTACAGCTGTACACATGAGCTGCAAAAAGTAAATGGGCAAACCATTTCACCAGCCTACTTACAAAACCCTGACAGACATGGGTCTGTGCTGCTGACAGCACAGACCCATGTCTGTCACTCATAACCTGTATTGCTATATGTATTTGTTTGGGTTCAGGTGTGGTGGAGTACCTGAGCTCTGGAGGAGTGGACTGCACTCACAAGGACTTCAAGGAGTTGCGTTACAGCGACAGTTTGACCAAATTTAACTGCAATGGCAAGAACAGCACGTCCAACGGCCGGATCACCCACGGCTTCAAGCTGAAGAGCGCCTACGAGAACGGTCTGATGCCTTACACCAACTACACCTTTGACTTTAAGGTAGGTCCTGAAATCACTTTACCTACTACTGTGCTCCCGTGAGCTTTATTCAGGCTTCAGCCTGAGCGTCCACCGGTCCTGCTGCTTCCAAAGAGGGCACATGTCATACATGTGTAAACAAAACCTCCTCATGGCCCAACCAAAACTATACTGTCACCCTACGGCTAGAATGAAACGCTTCACCTTCACACAATGTACAAGACCTTGACTGGCAAAAGTTTACCGTATTTTTCGCACTATAAGGCGCACTTAAAATCCTTTAAATTTTCTCAAAATCAACAGTGCGCCTTATAATCTGGTGCGCCTTATGTATTAATTCTGGTTGTGCTTACTCACCTCGAACCGATTTTAAGTGGTACACAGCACTCAAAAATGTGTCAAAATGTTTTAGTACAACTTTTGTAAGCTACGAAGCCGCACCGCTTGATGGATTGTCGGAGCATTACAGTTACTGTAGTCAAGAGCCTCTCGGAGTAACGGCCGTGTCCCATTTCGCCAAACGCACACTTTGTCGGGTGCATCGAAGGGCACTTGCGTATCTTCCGGCGCGACAAGGGCTGCCCCATTTCAATGCGCCAGACAAATGTGCCCTGCGCTTCCAGCAGGGAGATCGACCGTAACCGAAGCGCGCAGCCGTGCACACTTCGCGCACTGCTATATCCCATCATGCACCGCGCCTACGCAAAAAAGAGAAAAAAAGAAATGGAGTGCGCTACGCAATACACGTAAGTTAAATTGCGAGCTGCGTGGGACCGTTGGATGACAGAAGGTGAACATACACTCACCAAGACTTCACCCACAGCGCTCAGTGCCACTCAAATGAAGCTCGCGATGCTGACGGTTACAGGAGCGAATTTGGAGCCGGGCAGAGCGGGTTAATATAAACATTTTAAGACCAAAATGACGAGGCTCACGGCAGCAGTTACAGAGAGAAAGCCGACAAGATCCTAATGTAAGTCAATGGGAGCCAGGGTCAGAAGGCGTCTGAAGAGCCTCCTGGCGCATTCCTTTTTTGGAACGCGGCGGCTAGCGCGTTAGCTATGTCCATTCATATATACGGTCTATAAATGCACCTTTATAATCTGGTGCGCCTTACGTATGAAAATAGACCCATTCATTTATATAGAGCCTTGTGATCCGGTGCACCTTTATGGTCCGAAAAATACGGTACATTTTAGAAATGTGAGTTCTTTTAAAGGGCATAGTTTTTATACAGTGGAGTGGGAATGTAATGTATGAATGAATGTAAAGCCTCAATGGTATCAAGAAGTGCATTTTGTTCCTGTCCCAAGTTCTTGACTTTGACCCAAACCACTGCCACCAGTGGAGACTGTTGTTGGGTCCTTGTCGGCATACACTGTTGTATAAGTGGTTTATGATTTTAAGTGTTTTTGAGCCCAATTAACCTTTTACTCTTGTGGTTGTCAGGGTGTCATCGACTACATTTTCTACTCCAAGCCTCATCTGAACGTGCTGGGGATCCTGGGCCCCCTGGACCCCCACTGGCTGGTTGAGAACAATGTGACAGGGTGCCCGCACCCCCACATCCCCTCTGACCACTTCTCCCTTTTCGCCCAGCTGGAGCTGCTCCTGCCCAACGCGCCCCCACAGGTCAACGGGCTGCACCTGCCTGCGCGCAGGTAGTGAGTCCCTGCCACACCACCAGAGGGAGCCGCCACCACAGCCGCTCTGTTTTTAATCTTCTCCCTCCCACTACCAGCTCTCCCCCACTGCACTGGAGGGACGACAAAACACAACCTGTAAAATAAACGTTCAGTGAGGTCTGGCCGACAGGGATTTCGTATAATGTTATAGATATTCTATATTTTTCTTTATCCTTTCTCCTGTTTTTATTTTTAACTGCTCAATTCAGTCAGTGTTTGTATCAAATTTTGTGTTGCAAATCCCCTTTTTTATCAAATCCGCCACATTCTTTGTCACTATCTTTTTAACTTAAGCGGACGGTAGCTCATGTCGTTTGTCACACACAAAGGCTCTTTAGTGCAAGAGAAACCAAGGCTTTATTAGCACTGAAAAGTGAGCTACTCTCAAACCAGCAAAGACTGCACACACCAGTTTCAGACCTCTTTGATCAGCGCCGGAGGCTAAGATGGCCGCCGAGCTGTGGGTCTCTGATGTGAGCGCTTTAGAGCAGCTTCGACCGGTCGCTGGAGGCCACGTTTCCTGCTGTCATTCTGTGGTGCTTCGGTCTCCTTTGGTGCTACAAGAATTTACAACTGTCCATTGTCCCTTGTAGTGTTGAGCTTTAGGAGGATGTGAGACAAATAGTGCAGCTACCGTCCTGTTTGCCGACTGTTTAGCCCCGACTCGTAGTGAACACAAGGCTAGTCAAGTGTTAGGAGCTTACATGGCCCACATCACCTTTAGGCAGGGCACCTAGGATGAAGAGAGAGAGATTGGAGGGGCGCTTTTCCCACTAATCTTTCCTTTTATTTGAATGGTTTATGAGGGCGTCCAATGGCTGAGACACAGGAGTAAAACCAGCATTCCTCTCACTGTCCTCTCACACGTAAACATAAACACACGCTAACACACACGTGCTAACATACA
Organism: Periophthalmodon schlosseri; assembly: GCA_000787095.1. NCBI lineage: Eukaryota > Metazoa > Chordata > Actinopteri > Gobiiformes > Gobiidae > Periophthalmodon > Periophthalmodon schlosseri. The sequence continues at coordinate 21,004 of JACM01032547.1, forward strand.
CGAGAACATACACACGTGCTAACACACAGCTAATTCGTAGACAGATTTGTAGCACTGTCTCAAAGGCCAGTAGTGACTTTCCCCAGCCATAAACTCCACACACAAAAGCAGTGGTTTTTCACAAGTGTTTGTACAGAATAGAAATCTCAACTCAGTCTTTACATGATTGTATATGAACCACAAAAGACCTGTTTTTTGGCGTTTTTTGTACTAAGAGTAAATTATGATCCGATTTGAAAAAAGATTGTATTGTAAACTATGGCTAAATTTTTATCCAGTTAATGTTAAGATGAATTGATATTACCAGCTTGTACAAAAGACGTAAGAAGAGGTTGTTCGAGGCGTTCGCTGTCACAACTTTGCACTCCCCAGAGTTTAACTGTAAGTAATGTATTTGATTTGGTCCTTCTCTGCTCATTTGATTTCGGCACATCGCTGTGATTGTAAATAGACACTGAGTGAAGTTGGCCTGTTGCTTGTCGCCCATTAACAAAGTCATTGATCCGCGCTGCTGACATCACATTTGAACACACCCGACTAAAGGCAGCCCACATCTGTTCTCGAATCCCACTTGTACAAACCAACATGGTGCCTCACTGTAGCAGTTGTTGTTGTCTTGCACTATTTACACTCGATGAACGCCTGAACAACCTTTTCTCCTTTTATTTTTAAATACTGTTGACACATTTGAAGATTTTATGTCCTTTGTTTTTGTTAAGTTCCTTTTTTATGAGCTATGACAATGTCATGATGGTGTGTATAATCCTCCTTCTCATTCAGCTCTATAGTAATCAGGTATGCGTTCCCCTTTGCCCCTCTCATCCCGTTGGGACATGAGTCTGTTCTCAATCCACCGTCTTGAGTTGCACCAGTTTAGTATCAGCACAGCTTTCTGTCCAGACCCTCTGCTCCATCTGGCCCCGCTCCTGCCCGCCCACCTGTAACCTCCTGACCTCAGACTAACCTCCACGATCACACTTAAGCTGTGTTTTAAAACCTCTGCCCCTGTGTACAGCTCCTTCTCACTGCAGTTATAGTGCCATTGGTGGACCTACCTTTGCTCCGCTGAAGGTGGAAGCCCCACTCTGCTTTTAGACACATGAGTAAAGGGGCCTCAGCTGATGCATTAGTCACATCTCAAAGCTGTGAGACACACCTCACTCTTATTCAGGCAGCCATGTTTGAACATGGACCACACACTGAGCACTTAGGCCCAGCTGAGCCCCCCTCGTCCCGCCTCTGAAGGCTCTCTCAATGTAGTCTCAAAACATTTTAAAGCGAGTGAATAGGAAGTAAACTTGGCCCTCAGATAAAGTTTCACCCATTTGTTTGCCCCACTTTGTTGTTTTTAAACATTTTTTTTCCAATGGAAACCAATGTGTCCAGTTTTTTTTCTGAATGGCATTAGTATTGTAGTAGATTTAAAGGCTAGCTTTTTGTAAAGTGTGAATAAAAGATGTATCTCATGTTTCCTTTCTAAAAATGATACTGTGTTTGTTGATGTGTAAATCATGAAATCTTTGATGGTGTTATGTTTGCTATTTGTTTTTATTTGAACTCAATATTTTCCATAAACTGTTGTCCCATCACAAACCAAATGCTATGTAGAAATCATGTGTAGATGGTTGTTCCCGGCGATGCCGTAGGAGGATCTTCTCTGGTCTAAGCACAGGGATACTCTTTTTGGTCGTATCTTTCAGCTTTATTTTTGGATGTGGCACTGGCAGAGGAGCTGGTGTCTGTAGTGTAGGCAGCAGCGCTGTCTCTGTAGTAGCTGCAGGTGAATAGACATCACTGGTGCTGTTGTGTTGACTGGTCCTGTGATGGTTTTCAGTACTTAGTCCATCTCACTAGTTCTTGTGCATCACGGTGGGTTCTCTGTTACACTAGCTAGCTACTAATGGTCAGATTTGTTTTGACATAATTTCAGGTTGACCCCCCCCCTCATTGTTTGTGACTGTGGCTTTGACAAAAATCAGTGATGTCACCCGTAGGCTTCAGCGATTGGTCACTTGTTTAGCGTTGTAGTTTTCCACTCCTGCATTGTTTCATAATTGGCTCATTAAGCGTACAATGATTTCCCAGGCTGCATCGCTCTTATGGTACACCAACCAACATGTCCATCCAATGCTAACCATAGTCTCCATCAACTGTAGGGCTGAAAGGAAAGCACTGTCCTTTTCCTTAACTCTCATCAACGCCTTCAGACTCATACTGTTGTTCAACTTTGGCTCATTCCATCACTTTCCCAAGAACTTGGCAATAATTCCCTTAACCGTTCAAATTCACCATTCAAATGGATTTTAAATATTTTACCTGAAATATATGTAGCTCTTTTGTCTTTCAAATTGTGCTCGCTTTTAATCTCTGCATCTTCACTCTAACTCTCTGGATTAGTTTGGCAGTCACCCCAGTACCTTTTTACACTTTGGTTACATCCATCTTGTATATTTGCTCATCTCTTCTCCCCTGCCAGTTTTTAGTGGTAGTTGTTTAATGATCAGGATTGTCTGTAGTCAAGCTGAGTACATATATTGATCTGTGTCACTGTGTTTTATGCACTGGACCAACTATTGTTTACCATTCATTAAATACCAGCAAAAAAGCAAATAAAGACAAAACACTTGCACAATGATGTAGAATGTCCATGAACCTGGCGAGAAAAAAGGCAGCTGTTTTCAAATCAATACTGTTTGCAAATGAACTGAATGGTAAACAATGCTTTCTGTTGTATCCTTAGCCGTCCTCTCCACTTCGTTTGGACTATAGTTTGGTTCTTTGTTTTTCTGTTGACTTCAGGATCAGCTTGTTTCCTTTACACCTACCTATGTATTTTCCTACTTCTGGTTGAAAATAAATTCTATATTATCTGTTTCAAGCGGTGTCACCTCTTATTCTTTGCATATGGTGATTGGAAATAAATTCTATATCTGTTCTTGTCTTGTACTTTTGGCTTCCTTTTTTCATAGATTTTCTTTTTCTTAAATCTGTTAAAGTGGATGTGCAGTCCTTGGTATGTTGGTTGGCTGAACATGGACTGAAGGAGTTTGTTCTAAAACTTACGTGTGTGTGTATATGTATATATATATA
>KN472462.1:312-25236 GCA_000787095.1 Periophthalmodon schlosseri
GTTAGCGCTGTTGTGGTGTTAGCGCTACTGTCATGTTAGTGCTGTTGTGGTGTTAGCGCTATTGTCGTGTAAGTGCTGTTGCCGTGTTAGTGCTGTTGTGGTGTTAGCGCTGTTGTCGTATTAGTGCTGTTGGGGTGTTAGCGCTGTTGTCACGTTAATGCTGTTGTCGTGTGTTAGTGCTGTTGTGGTGTTAGCGCTGTTGTCGTATTAGTGCTGTTGGGGTGTTAGCGCTGTTGTCACGTTAATGCTGTTGTCGTGTGTTAGTGCTGTTGTGGTGTTAGCACTGTTGTGGTATTAGCGCTGTTGCCACGTTAGCGCTGTTGCCACGTTAGCGCTGTTGCCACGTTAGTGCTGTTGTCGTGTGTTAGCGCTGTTGTGGTGTTAGCGCTGTTGTGGTGTTAGTGCTGCTGTGGTGTTAGCGCTGTTGTCGTATTAGTGCTGTTGGGGTGTTAGCGCTGTTGTCACGTTAATGCTGTTGTCGTGTGTTAGTGCTGTTGTGGTGTTAGCGCTGTTGTGGTGTTAGTGCTGTGGTGGTGTTAGCGCTGCTGTCGTGTTAGTGCTGTTGTCGTGTTGGCACTGTTGTCGCGTTAGTGCTGTTGTGGTGTTAGCGTTGTTGTCGTGTTAGCACTGTTGTCATGTTCGCGCTAATGCCGTGTTAGCGCTGTTGTGGTGTTAGCGTTGTTGTCGGGCTGCACTCTCTCCGCAGTTACTCCACTCCAAAGGCTAAATGAAGGTATCAAAGAGCTAACACAAATGTCTTTTCTGTCATGATTAGCGTGTTTTAAGTGTGTGCAGAGCCTCCACAGTCTGTATTAAAGCTGCTCTGGCCGGCAGTGCTCACATCCACGGGCCCTCATTCTGGAAAATACAGAGTGGTATCGGATCGGTGATTTGGTTTGAGTACTCACCGATACGATACCTGAAAAACGTGCAGTATCGCAGCTTTTGCCAAAACGAGTATCAGTATCAAAACAACACTAATTTAAACCCCCTGACCTCCCATTGAGCCTGTAACTCAATGCTGTTTTATCCTTTGGACTGAGCCGACAACAAGGTCATGCCCCCAGTGACTACTGTAGCTCTGGGTTAAGCTAGGTCTATGCATCTCTCTCTCTCCTCCTCTCCCTCTCCCTCCCTCTCTCTCTCTATTCTTATCCCATTCGTGTTCGCTCACTTGCTCTCTCTCTCCCTCCCTCTCTCTATTCTTATCCCACTCGTGTTCGCTCACTTGCTCTCTCTCTCCCTCACCCTATTTTTGTCTGAAGTCCCTCCAGTGTTCTCAGACTCGACCTCCCTCCTCCTTCCCTGCACTTGTTTCTGTCTCTAATTCTATCTCTCTTTTACGCACCAATATTTCTCTCTCCCCTTTCCCTCCCTCACCCACCATCTCTTCTCTTCTCTCACTCACCCCCTTTTTCTCCATCTTTCTCCCTCTCTCTTCTCTCTTTTTCCATCTCTCTTTTTTCCTCTCTCTCTCTTTCTGCTTTCAAGCCAACTCCTTCTCACTCTCTTTTTGCTCTCCCCCTCTTTTTCTCTCTCTCTCTATTTGCAATTGCTCCGACCTCTTACCTCCTATACGCACCGTCTCTCTCTCTCTCGTTCTCTCTTTCTTTTCCTTCTCTCTCTGTCTCTCTTTCTTACCTCTTTCACTCTAACTCTTTCTGTCCATCCTTCCTCCATCCCTCTCTCCACCTGCACTTGTTTAGCACTTGTTCAGGCCCGGTCCCTCCCCTGTCCAATCTGGGGGGAGCAGATGGGCGATCGGAATGACGAAAGCTGCTCGTTTGCCAGAAAGAGAGAGAGAGAGAAAGAGGGAGAGAGAGAAAGACAGATACATAGAGAAAGAGAGAGCCAACCCAAACAGATGACAGGGTTAGTGCTGTAGCTTTAGTTCACCCCTCACAAACCAAATGAGACGATATTTATTGCCGCGTTGTGCCTTCACTGGAGTAAGTTTACAGATGGAAGGAGAGATTTACGGGGGAAAAATCAGAGCACGGACAGACGAGGCGGGACGCTGCCAACTCAAACTCCCAAATGCATTGTAACACTCTGAGAAATTAGACCAGATTATAGATAAACATGGGGAAATGACAGAATACGGCACACACACGCAGCTCTTGGTTACAGAAGAAAAACACAAATTAGGCCAATGCGTCGCTACGGGAATTCTACAATAACACAAGCACAAGTTCGTGGCCGACCCGGGGCAGAATGGGGGAGTTGTGGCCGCCAGTCTGAGCCAATGGCCTCCCACACCATCATCAATCAGGAAACATGGATACAGATTTTTTTTTTTTATATACTTTTAGTCATGACAATTATCTGGATATAAATTTGTTTCTTTGGCAACACTGTGTTATGTAATGTTATCTTATGTCTAGTGGCGATAACACAGACTACGAAGGGATATTAAAAGTACTATTTAGATCAGGAATTTGCATGTTCCCTTACGCTGCACTAGAGAAACAATGTGTACACAAAGATGACATGAAATATGGCTAATGAAATGATCCACTGATAATTTTAGTTTGTTATAAATTGCTAACGTGTGATTAGCATGTTTATATGGAAGGTTTTAGATTAAATTTGGAGTGAAAGATAAAGGGATGGTATTATTCCACTTACTTCCACAATTTAAAATATATGTATGCGTTTTTTTATTGAGATTGTTATCAAAATAATAAAACAAAATACCCCTTGATTCCCACACCACAAACGATTTAAAGTTTTCAATTTCACACCATTTTTTTTTTTTTTTTTTTTTTTACATATATAGATTGGACTGACTCCATTTCTATATTACAGTACACATGGGTCACACTTACTAATCATTTTTTTTCCATAAAAGACTTTGTTGGTCTGGAGAGCAACAACCGCTATGTCCTTGAGCAAGACACTTCAGCCCAAACTGACTATGTACGAATGCGGTGTGTGCGATTGGTGGTTGGAGATGGCGTTGCTGCTGTAGCCTCGTCTGTCCACTTCAGAATTTAAGATAGGATTGTTGTCATAGCAATAAACAATTAGTGGAGTTATTTGTTTTGGGTTTTTTTTGCTACATAATTCCATATATCTTGCTTCATATATTTGATGTCTTCTGTGTGTATATAAAATGTAGAAAGTAGTAAAAATAAAGAAAACACTCTCAAATCCTGTCTCAGATCCTGTTTCAGATCCTATTTCAGATCCTGTTTCAGATCCTGTTTCAGATCTGGAGGAGGGTCCCGGTCCCTGCTCCTGACAGGTTGCCGTGGCAGCGCTGAAGGATGGGTCCAGCCTTACTCCTACGGGGACAATAAAGTGGGCCTTAATCTAACTTTGAATTATTGATGCAGACTTAGTTGAAATGGATTAGCTACTCTGGACTCTGTGAGGTTAGCTGCAGACTCTGTGAGGTACTCTTGACTCTGTGAGGCTAGCTGCAGACTCTGTAAGGTACTCTTGACTCTGTGAGGTTAGCTGCAGACAGAGCGGCGGCTACTCTTGACTCTGTGAGGTTAGCTGCAGACTCTGTGAGGCACTCTTTGACTCTGGGGTTAGCTGCAGACTCTGTGAGGTGCTCTTGACTCTGTGAGGTTAGCTGCAGACTCTGTGAGGCACTCTTTGACTCTGGGGTTAGCTGCAGACTCTGTGAGGTGCTCTTGACTCTGTGAGGTTAGCTGCAGACTCTGTGAGGTGCTCTTGACTCTGTGAGGTTAGCTGCAGACGGAGGGGCAGGGCATTATTCATGTCCATGAAATAACAGGCTTTAGGCTGTGGTCAAATAGACTGACATTTGATCCAGAATATTTTAATACGTTCATGATGTAAGTCTGTAACTATGGGATAATGATGAAATGAATGTAATCCAGGCCTGCAACAGGTGGTAACAGGGTTGGGTTGAAAACAGAATCCCAGATCCAACCGGTGCAATGCTGTTTATGTGTCCTTGAGCAAGACACTTCGGCCCAAACCGACTATGTACAAAATGTGGTGTGTGATTGGTGATGGCTGGAGATGCCGACTACACACTTTACTATCTGTGGGTTTCAGAATTATTAAAAGTTAGGACTGTTGCCATGGCGATAAATAATTCAAAATAAAATATATCATTTTCATTGTCAGTTGTCTTTAAAAAGCACCATATAACTTAAGAGGACTGGGACTGGGTTGAAGATATTTGAGAGGAGCTGACTTCGACATTTGAGACACGTGCTACAAATGTACTGGTTGGAATGACTAACTGGAGGCACTGCTCTGTCTGAATCTCTGTTTAATCAATTTAGACTTTAATCTGAGCTTTCAATCTGCCCATAAAGAACGGATTTAGTTGGAAATACAACAGGTGAGCTCATTGTGTTCTGTTAAGTCCCTAAACAACACGCCACATGCTAGCATTAGCCAACTGTTTTTCAGTTAGTCACTCCCTGAACGCTCGTATTGATCACAGGCTCTGTAAAATGTGTTGTTTAAATCCATTTTGTTTTTTTGAGTTATCAGACCATCTGTTTGTGTAGTCAGAGTATCACCATGGCAACTAATATTCTAACAAATATAAATGAAAGCTATCAGTACTGTACCATTGCCTTATCACTGTTCTGCATATTAAGATCAAAATATGAGGCCAACATTTTAAAATCCTCTGATATCCATGGGTTTCGGAATGATGAGGTAGTGGGACCGTTGCTATGGCGATTAACGGTTCAAAACTAAATATTATATCTTTTGAACGTGGAAAAACTTCTCAAAATATTGCATATGTGCATTAGACAGCACAATAGCTGCTCCGTCTGCACTGGACCCTCCCAGGCCTTGCTCCATCTCTGCTGTCTACACTGAACCCTCCCAGGCCCTGGTCCATCTGCTCCGCCTGCACTGGACCCTCCCAGGCTCTGCTCCATCTCTGCTCCGTCTGCAATGAACCCTCCCAGGCCCTGCTCCATCTGCTTTGTCTGCACTGGACCCTCCCAGGCTCCGCTCCGTCTGCTCTGAACCCTTTGAGGCTCAAAGCAGACAGAAGGTTCACAGGCGGAGGATATGAACCCTTCCAGACTCCGCTCTGTCTGCTTCGTCTGCTTTGAACCCTCCCAGGCTCTGCTTTGTCTGCTTTGAACCCTCCCAGGCCCTGCTCCATCTGCTTTGTCTGCACTGGACCCTCCCAGGCTCCGCTCCGTCTGCTCTGAACCCTTCCAGACTCCACTCCGTCTGCTTTGAACCCTTTGAGGCTCAAAGCAGACAGAAGGTTCACAGGCGGAGGATATGAACCCTTCCAGACTCCGCTCTGTCTGCTTCGTCTGCTTTGAACCCTCCCAGGCTCTACTCCATCTGCTTTGGACCCTCCCAGGCTCCGCTCCGTCTGCTTCGTCTGCACTGAACCCTCTCAGGCTCTGCTCCGTCTGCTTCATCTGCACTGAACCCTCCCAGGTTCTGCTCCACCTCTGCTGCGTCTGCTCTGTCTGCTTTGAACCCTTCCAGACTCTGCTCTGTCTTCTCCGTCTGCGTTGAACCCTCCCAGGCTCTGCTCCACCTCTGCTCCGTCTCTGCTGCACGCGCTCTGGGTTTGGACAGGTTTCAAAGCGCGCTGCCATAACTCCTCTTTGGTTTGTCAGACAGATCCCAGCGCCGGTATCAGGGAGGAAGCATTTCAGAGCGTCTCCTTTGTAATATCACTGCTCTGAGCTATAAATGCACTGGTTTAGATAGAGCTTTTGACTCCAGACTCTGCTAAGACAGCTACAGGCCAGAGTGCTCCTCCTCTAATAAAAGTGTTTCAACAACAGATTTGTAGGTTCAGCATTAAAGAAGACATATTGTTCTACAGCTTTATACTTAATACTTAATACTAAAATGTGACTGTAAACCATAATAAAGTGCAACTGGACCATGCTGACAGCTCCATCTGTGGGTTAAAGTTCACAGTAGCAAGCACTGGATTTTTGTTTTAATTTTTGAAAACCAAACTAGGCCCAAACCAAGTCTAAACCAGGTCTAAACCAGGTCTAAACCAGGTCTAAACCAGGTCTAAACCAGGTCTAAACCAGGTCTAAACCAGGTCTTAATGTTGGAGAAACTCTGGCATTCTATCTGAATTAAAGAACCCATTTTATGGTATTTTCTGATCTTTGTTCTAATGTTGTTCACAAAAACTCTCTAACAGTCGTCTAACACTTGGTTCCTCCTTGTGATGTCATGTGGTACTACAGGAAGTGCTCCACTGTGTTTTTAAACTCCACACACCTTCACTAGAATAATTTGGATAATTTCAGTTCTGAAATTGCCAATCTCTACTGAACTAAAGGTAAAAGTCGCTCTGTTAACCTTAAACCTACCACTACATGACATCACAAGGTGGAACAGAGCATTTTGAGCTTTGGACATGTAAACAGACATTATAAAGGGTTACTCAAACATGTGTGAATGAAACAAAACACAACTCCAGGTATGTTTTTGAGGAGGTAACAACATTATAACATGGCTAAAAACTCACAGGGGTCGATTTTACATAACATAGGACGTTTAAAAAGGAATGAAAATCTACTCACAAAGCATCTTTACGACAGCCCAAGTCCACTGTACGAACTGCATCAGAATTATAGTTAGCTTTAGCCGCTAACCACATCACTGCTGCGCTCTGTCGATGCAGCTAAAAGATTTATGGAGTCACAGGAATTAGAAAGTGTCCCATCTTGTATCGATTTGCCTGTCAGTGATATCATTTCATACACAGAGCTACAAAAGGACCAGAACGTGATCTCACCAGACAAACACATTATAAATCCAAAAATACCTGGGACAGACGTGTATTTTTACCTTGAAAGCTGACATCATAGTGCTTCAGACTTTATTAATGGCCGGTGTAGTTGTGATGTAAATGTGGTTTTTATGCAGGGACAGGATAATGAAGCGGGATATGGATGGAGGGGCTCTTTAGGCAGATGAGAAGCGTCAGGGAGCGAGCCAAGGCCGACGCTCTCCCATCAATCTCACACAAACCTAATGATGGGAGACGACGGCTCTACGGCGACACAGGGCTTAAAGAGACAGAGTCGCTTCAGAACTGTGCGGTCGTGGGTCAAGTGCGGGTCAAATGACGCACGGTATAAGGGCAGGGGAAGAGGTCGAGACGTTATCAGTGCATATATTAAAGGTGCGTGACGTAACTTTTCCGGTGGACGGTATGTCACCTGCTCGTCTCCACGGAGGTGTTAAGCAGGTTACACGAACGGACAAAATAACGCGTTGGATCCGTGGAGAGCCGAGCCCGCACATAGTAAAAACGCATATTAAACACCTGAAACTGAATACATGCAAGATGGGTAAGTTTAATGTCACACTACGGAACATTACACGCAAAGCTATAAATCGGAAATGGTCGCATTTTTATACAGCGCTTTTCCACCTTCAAGGCTCAAAGCGCTTTACATCAAGGAACCACTCACTCCACAAACGCTCTACCAGCTCAACTGTCGCCCTATCGCCATGGAGACAAGAAGGTGGCAGAAAAGTGACTTAATTATTAGTTATTCACAATACTATTGCCCCTGACACAAACAGAAGGAGAACATGGTGGAACAACAGTACTTCAAATATTAGTTGATGTTGCCTAGAACTCTGCTATCTTCATCTGAGGTTGGGGATTGGGACAGACACGACGATTTATTTGCCCAAGGACACAACAACAGTATGACTTGCCTGCAGTGGGGATTGTACCGCCAACATTTATACCAACAGAGACCTTAAGAAAATGTGTGATCTTTAGATTCGATCATTTCTTCTCTCAACTTCCTTCTTAGTTTACACTTATAAACTCGGACATCACCTGCTTGTCCGAAAATGTCTACAGATCTTTAGTCTAGAGCTTTGTTTTCCAATTTGATTTACAATGTAATATTTGAAACCAGGATTCAGTTCACAGAGCACATTTGAAACACATCCAGGAGCGGTGACATTTGAGAAAAGACAGAAATCTGAACTGCCAAACTAACAAAAGAATCAGTCCAAAATGAAATTTCGATTTCGTAACGATCAAAGGTCCTACATTACGCGAAATGAGAGTTTTAAGCCATGTTCTAATGCTGTTACCTCCTCAAAAACATACCTGGAGTTGTGTTTTCATTCATTCACACATGTTTGAGTAACACTTTATTATTTGTCTAACTACATCTCCAAAGCTCAAAACGCTCCGTTCCACCTTGTGATGTCATGAAGCGGTCGTTTTCAAGTTAACATCTACTTTTTATCTTTAGTTCAGTAGAGATCGGCAATTCTAGGACTAAAATTATCCAAATGATTCTAGTGAAGGTGTATGGAGTTTAAAAACACAATGGAGCACTTCTTGTATTACCACTTGATGACGTCACAAGGTGGGACAGAGCGTTTTCTGTTTGAGAAAAGAACGTGATTTAAATATGCCGGACTTGTGTGTTAAACGTGAACGAAACACAGCTCCAGGTCTGTTTGTGATGAGGAAACAACATTATAACATAGATCAGAGAATAGCGTAATACGGCCCCTTTAATTCCTTTAATAAACGCACATCTCTGCTGCCATCTTAAGCCCCTCTTCAACATCAATGTGCTTTCGATTTTTCGTTGGCCCCAAACCAGAGCAGCTAATCAATCCCCTCCATATATGTAAGACCTGTACTCGGTGATTATGATGTGTGGAGCTGTCAGATGTTACTTTGACGGGAGCTGGTCAAAAGCGGGTCAAACGCACGCTCCAGAAAGAACCAACCCATAGCAATGCTTTTTATCAGTCTGCATACATCTCCATATCAAACACTTTGCACTGACCCACACAAACCGCTCCTTTAAACCTGTTTATGGTACATACTGGAGACGACTGCAGGTTACGCCCCGGTCTGTTCTTCTGCATGGGGTGTGTGTTCGGTTCATTATTTTTTTTCAAAAGGATGAAGAGATTAAAGCTGCAGTGGAGTTAGGGGCGATGATTTCCAAAGCTAAGAATGACACTCAAAGCATTCGCCAATAAACAACATACGGAGCGCTATCCTTTCAACTAAAGAGAGAAGGAGCAGTGCATTATGGGAAGGGATGCTTTTCACAGAGACAGGGGTGGTAAACACTGTACTCGTTTCATTATTATCAAGATGTTGGTATTATTTAGGCGTAATATTTGGTCTTGAGATTCAAAGGCGACATCAGAGGCGGCGCTGAAGTGGAGAAGAAAGTGTTCGGTTCTGTGGATTTATGATTTTGTTTTCATCACTTCATCAAGGCGTTTTTTTTTTTAAGAAGAGCTAATCTGCTTTACACGTTTGTAACCCAAAGGCAGGTTAGAGTGGTGCCCGGGAGAGACGAGATCACTCAGACATGAAGCAACGAGTCAGAAAACCACAGGCTGGTTTAGATGAGGGAACAGTGTTAGAACAGAGTAAAAAGATCCAAAAAGTTCATTAAGCATAATACCCTCCCTTTAATACTTTTTAATAATTGCAGCTACTACTGCTACTATGACTGCTACTTTTACTACTACAACTGCTACCAGTACTATTACTACTACTACTACTACTAAAACAGCTACAACTGCTACAAGTACTAGTACATCTACTACTACTACTGCTAACAACTACAGCTGCTATTGCTATTTCTACACTACTACTAGTACAGCTACTATTACTACTACTACTGGCCTACTACTACTACTGCTGCTGCAACAACAAGAACAAGAACAACAACAACAACAACAACAACAGCAACAACTACTACTACTACTACTACTACTACTACTACGACTACTACTACTACTACTACTACTACTGTTATTACTATACTACCACTATTACTATTACTACTACAACGATTACTACAACCACTCCTACTACTACTTCGACTGCTACTACTACTACTACTACAACCACTACCACTACTACTACTGTTGCTACTACTACTACTACTACTACTACTGTTGCTGCTACTACTAGTACTACTACTACTACCTACTCCTCTGTTGCTGCTACTACTACTACTACTGCTACTACTACTGCTACAACTACAAATGTTACCAGCAAGATACATAAAAGCTACTTTTATAGCATATGTAATACACTTTATGAACTATTTTTATGACTACAACCAACTTCTTTACACCACCATATAAAAATTAATGTCACAGTACTATAACTACTTCTCCGTGACAGGGTCTGGACAAGCCTGAAGCCCCTCCCACAGAGTGAGCAGTAGAGAGAGAGCGCAGACAGCCACCACAGGGGGGGCTCTGAGGTCAGTCGTGTCCCAGAGAGGAGGCACTCAAGTGGGCTAAGCTGGAGTGGAGCGGGGGGGTAAACGTGGAGAGGAGAGGGGTGCAGCCAAGCTCTGAGCCTAAAGCTGGTTAAGAATATAATTATGTTCATTTATAACATTAACTCTGCCCACTAATGCAATTTACCCTGCACCTCAGTTCAAAACAGTCCCACATCTCATCCCCGCCGACTTAAACATATAAGATATATTACATTATGCAGCCAAAGTATAGTGGATTTTCAGTGAGTACAAAGCGCCAGGGCATAAGACGTAAGAAAAACAGCCCTCACTTTACCTCCGACTTTCACGTTTCACCAAATAAATATTCAACAAGTCAATACCAGCTGTTGTTTCAGATTTGAGTTTTAATATCGCATTGCATTTTGCTTTATTTCTACTGTTTTAAACATGTGACAAACAGAACTAGTTCATTTTAAACAGTCTGCAGTGGTCCAAAGTTATTCCTCACTTACCTTATGCATTCAGGGCATTCTAATTACTCACCACAATGAGTTTATATAAGCCTTTTTCACAATTTTGAGAGACCGGAGTGGAGTTTTGCTGTAACAACAACAACTAGCATGCTAACTGAGCACTTCCTGATTCTCAAACAATAAGATGCTTTATAATTAGATGCAGACAGTGCACACAGGACTTATTCTGACCTCAAGAGCTGCTTATACAATATATTTGTACTGGGGCAAGGCACATTTTGCTCAAATCCTCCAGGCTAAGTACGAGTCAGGTTTGTGGAGATGCAAGCTCGCTTACAGTACAGATTTTAAAATGTTTCATCCATCCATCCATTTTCTTCAGTTTCATCTAAAATCTTCTATCCTATAAACAATCCCATTTAGTCTATTTTTTTGGCTAAAAAGTTACATAATGGGGCTTTAATAACGTTAATAAATTTGTTCTGCCAACTTCTAGTGAAAGGTTGCAAAGTTCTGAATGAACCTGTCATGTGTGTATCAAAGTGACCAAAGGGAAACAGGTCAAATACAATGGAGCAGATGTTCACTTTGTGCAAAAACATGAGTCATATTTTCATCACAAAATAACTTATTTTTGTCTGAACTGAAAAGCGATTTGAGCATTTCCCACAAGTCTGAGCTGCCCCCTCAAACACCTGTCCGGAGATGCGCAAACACGAGTCTACGGGGCCATTATTGTCCGTTCAAAAAGCCCAACCTCTGCTCCATCACAAACTCATCTCTGCCGCTTTCCCGTTCAGAAGGTCTAGGTGGAGAAGTGATGAAAAACTCAAAAGTACCAAATAATTCGCATAAGGGCACACAGGTTTTTGACCGGAAAGATGTGCCAAAGATGTGCCAAAGACGTGCCAAAGATGTGCAAAAGACGTGCCAAAGACGTGCCAAATTACAAAGGTGGTAATTCAAGAGTCCCAAACCACCAAACCGGAGCTCAAAACTGGTCCATGGGGCGTCCGGGGCCAATACCAAGTGTATATTTTTAAGTGACATTTATTTCTGTTTTATAGTCGACCTTGATGTCTTTGCATTACACGGCAGCTATTACAGTAATGCAGCCGACCACAAAGTGCAGATAAACAGCGAGGACATGGTCAGAGAAAAATACATGTAGTCTTCAAGGAGACTTATGGGTAGATTTACTAAGCGTTTGCGTACGTGCTAAATGCAATGAACATGCTAAAAAGATTAGCGTCTCTTATAGATGTTTTACAGCAGATTTTTGCTCCTGGAACAAAATTAATCTGCAAAACAGGGGATTTGGGCCAAAATGATCAAAAAAGAAGGAGGAGAAGGAGAAGATGCAGGAAGTTGTTTGGCGGGTGCAGCTTGATTTATCAAGACAACGAGAGCTAGAACTTTGTGGAGAGACAGGTGTGAATGACATGAGGAGCAGAGACAGGTCTAATTTCTGTACCAATGATGCATTAAATGTGATGTACAGTAAAAGAGCACGAGTCTACACTTCAGTTCACAGGTAAATGCGCTGGTTTGAATCAGCTGCAGTGTAATAAAAACACTTTACCTGTGACACCGTGGCCCTGTCCCTCATAGTCCACGAAGAGCCGCATCCAGCAGCTGTCCCGTCCATCAAACTGAGACCACACAGTGTACGGGAGGAGGTGCGCCTGTTGTGGGTCGCGCATCATCGATCTGCATATGGCGCCGGTCCCGCGTGTCTAAGCGTGCGTGTGTGTGACGTGTGGCGTGCGTGTGTGTGATGCTAATTCAACTCCGGCGTTGTCTGCAGCTCTATAAACTGCTTCGGTAAAAGTTTAGCCTGGGTTTCCAAACGCATCTCTCACGCATCAGCTGTTTCTCCTTGACGCATCTTTGGATTTAGTTCTGGATGAGGCTGGATGAGCACGAGGCTTCTGTGCCTATAGCATATCTACAGTGAGCACCATGATTAAAAAATAATAAATTGAAGCTAGTTTTATCATTTTAATTCTCATACCCTCCCTGCATTCAAGATGTCATGGCTCCGATCGATTCTCGTTTTCACCTCCACCAATACATGGCCGCTGCTCTGTACTTCATTCTGGTACAAGAAGAAAAAAAATATAAATTAAAACACTGCTTCACTAGCTTGATCTGCAGCATCTGGCAGATCGGCGCTTCGTTGTGATGATGTTTACGGTGGCGTCAAATCCCATTGAGCTCCACCATTTTCCAACTCGGAAATCAGCGGACTTGTTTCTTTTATTAATTAGTTTTAGATCAATATTGTGATTTTAAATGTCCAAAATATAACGCCACAATGCCAAGTTACAAGTCAGAGCTCACAGTAAGAACGTTTATCAAAGGTTCTTCTGAGCAACACCTGTGCTTAATGCCATACTGCCAAACATCTTAAGAAGCAGGAGAAGGCGACAGGCCGGTCCATGCCCGTCCTTTAGCCCTTTGAACATGTGGTACGGTACCTCATCATTAGCTCAGATTAGCTTCACTCTGGTTTTCCATTGAGACAGTGATCTCAGACAAACCTGCTCTTTAATCCTGCACACGGGCACATGGCAGCCGCCGTCAGAGCCGTTTTCTTCCTCTACGCAATGCAATTTATTACGAGCGCTAACAAGTGCCTCTAAAACCATTTGAATTTTTTATTATTCTTTGTCACATAAAACAACCCCAGCTCCTCGCGTCTCACGATGAATAACGCAGGCACCACTTTTCAAACTGGTTTAAATCAAAGTCCTCATTGTGGTCTGTCTCGGTGTCGTTCTGTTTGCATTTGTATTGTATTGAGCCAAAACCACACGCTTTGACGAGACTTCGACAAGACTTTAAAAACGGCTGGGACAGTGGGGACCGACACAACAGTCAAATCGTCCTCGAGATGGAAGGCTGCCATTGCTGCAAGTAGTCAGCTTTGTTACTTAAGGAAAAGTACAGATACGGAGGTAAAAAGTTACTCAAGTAAAAGTATCACATGAAAAAGTCTACTTAAGTAAAAGTATTTAAGTACCCATTTAAAAACGTACTTAAAGAATAAAAAGTGTACAGTATTTCACACAAGTGTTGTTAATTTGTAAAGTGTAAATGTAGTGGTATTGATTAAAAATGATACATATTTTGGTCAATAGTAACAATACAACTAAATTTTTTTCATTTTTCTTACGAATTTTGTCAGTTTATTTTTGTTTGCTCAAAGCCGTAGACTGTATAATAAGTGGACTGAGGGAGTGTGACGTCACCCACAGCGTTCGGCTCCAGTCAAATGAAGCTCATCGAGGCTAGAGCAGTTATAGGGGCCAATTTGGAGCCGAGTTCCATATTTGGAATTCCGACTGTGAGTATCATAGCAACCAAAGAGCCAATCTGGAGCGAGGCTGTTGAAGGTAACGCCCGTTCCCGCCCGCACCGCTGGTTTAGCAGGGAGCAGGACTTAGCAACGCTGTCAATCAAACCTTTTGCTAATGCTAGGCCCCTGATTTGTCTGTTATTAATGTTCATATCTTGATTTACAAACACAATAGTGAAATAAAAACACCAGGATCATGTAGAGCGGGCGAAACACGAGCCTGACAGCAGCAGTTACACAGAGAAGGGCGACAATTTTTCAGTGTAAAGTGAATTGGAGCCTGAAGGGCGCCCATGAGCACTCCCTGTTTGGAACGCAGCGGCTAGCAGGTTAGCTATGTCCATTTACATATACAGTCTATGATCAAAGCCGAAGCTTGAACTCGAAAATTTTAGTCAGGATGTTACCACGACCATGGACCAAAAGTCCTTTTTACTTTTCAGACTTGTTCAAAAATGTAGTGGAGAAAAAAGTACAGATACCTTCTCTCAAATGTAGTGAAGTAAAAGTAAAAAATATCTACTCTAAAATGTACTTAGGCAAAGTACAGATACATAAAAATTCTACTTAAGTACAGTACTTTACCACTTGTACACCATTACCTTCCATCGCTGCATTGCTGTAATCTGGCTGCTCATCACTAGATCTGTCTGTATAAGTGGAAATGCTCAATGGCGTCTTATGAGGAGTTTTATATTAATTTTACTTATTTATTTATTTGACAAGGGCGGTGTGCATTAATCTACATTACTGTGAACGTATCAGAATCAGCTAAAAGGCTATTTTTCATCCATTGTCCCTGGACAGATGTTATAAATAAACCTAAAAACAATAGGTTAGACAAGATAATATTAATACAGCAGTGAGAGCAGAGCGATTAATCAAAGTCTGTAGTTAAAGGGTCATATTATGCTGTTTTATGATCTATGTTCTAATGTTGTTTCCTCATCATAAACAGACCTGGAGTTGTGTTTTGTTTCATTCACACATGTTTAACACACAAACGCTGCATACTGAAACAGAAAACACTCTGTTCCACCTTGTGATGTCATGTACTAATACAAGAAGTGCTCCAATGTGTTTTTAAACTCCACACACCTTCACTAGAATCATTTGGATCATTTAAGCCCTGGAATTGCCAATCTCTACTGAACTAAAGGTAAAAGGAGCTGTTAACTTGAAAACTACCGCTTCATGACATCACAAGGTGGAACAGAGCGTTTTGAGCTTTGGAGTTGTAGACAGACTAATAATAAAGTGTTACTCAAACATGTGTCAAGGTGGAAAGAGCGTTTTGAGCTTTGGAGTTGTAGACAGACTAATAATAAAGTGTTACTCAAACATGTGTGAATGAAACAAAACACAACTCCAGGTATGTTTTTGAGGCGGTAACAACATGAGCCTATGTTGTGTGATATAGGACCTTTAATATTCTGGTTCAGCTGTTATTGTTCTAAAGTTCTCAGGCGACTGGTTCTACCGGGACTAATCCAGGAACTATTGCAATGATCTGATACGTTGTGTTTAGTTCAGAGTTGACACCTTTAGCTGGTCTTGTAACTGTTTATGTGTTGTTGTTAATGTACATGTTTTGTCTGTGACACTTGGTTGCTATAACGACACGTTGATGTGAAGGTTCTGTTGGTGAGTTACTGGTCTGTTTTGGACACTGCTGTTGTTCTGCTCTTGTTTTGACGTGGGTTACGGCCTACAGCAGCCCTCGTGTTCAGAAAATAAACAACCAGAAGAACGTCGGCACGTTTCCTTCACCAGAACCCTGCAGTATTATCAGCCCGAGTCCAAGTCCAGACCAGGACAGGTTTGTCTTCACAGAGAAGACACAGAGGAACAAGACAACTCAGTGTGACCCAGTGGTTTTACACGCAGGCTAATCCTTTGGACAGACATTGTTTCATTAGGAAGCTGAAATTAAGCACTTTGATTGACAGGCAGTGAATTCAAGCTCATAATTAAATGTCTCAGCGGGTCAGGACCTCGTTCATCAGACTCCTGTTTTAAACTGCCATTTTAGAAGCAAAGTTCCAAATGTTAAATCAGGAACGCCAACAGGGTAATTGGCCATGAAGTTATACAAATAATAAAATGATAGCCTTGGTTTTACTCGTATAGACTGTTGGGCCATTAAAGTGGGCGTTAATAGTGATTCATAAGAGTTTTAAAGGTGCACTGTGTAACTTTTTGTGATGGAGGGTCTGCCCCGTAGACTGCATATATATATATAAATGGACATAGCTAACCTGCTAGCCGGCGCCTGCTCTGTGCTAAACCAGCAGTGCGGGTGGGAAGAGGCGTTACCTTCAACAGTCTTGCTCCGGATTGCCTCTTTGGTTGCTATGATACTTGCGGTCGGAATTCCGAATATGGAACTCGGCTCCAAATTGGCCCCTATAACTGCTCTAGCCTCGATGAGCTTCATTTGACTGGAGCCAAACGCTGTGGGTGACGTCACACTTCCTTAGTCCACTTCTTTAAACAGTCTATGGTCTGTCCCCTGCTTGTCTTCTCTAGAGATGTTATTTGCTTGAATTTTCCACAGCATGGCATTAAACTTAGCTATCTCCATGGAAACAGATGCAACCAGGCCAAGTCACAAAGTACCAGTTGAAGAAATGCAACATAGATGAGTTTAATGCAATACTATGGAACATTCCAGGTAAAGCAATAATATCTCCACGGAGACAAACTGTCAGCAAATCCTGCAGCTAAGACAGGTTATTCTAGTGGCATTAAGAGATGGGTCAAACGCAGTGGACACATTTGGCAAAAAAAAAAAAAAAAAAAGTAAAGCATTAAATTTAAATACAGCAATGCTAACGTTTTTATTTTATTTTTTTTCTATTGTATTGATTAAAGAGGAGGTATTATGCAAAATCGACTCCAATGTAAAGTTGTTCCCTCATCAAAAACATGTCTGAAGAGGTTTTAGATGTCATCCATGCATGTTTGCGTAATCTAGCGATCTCTCCCGGGCCCTGTTCGAAACCTCCTTACGGTTAGCTGTAAGATTCTGTCCAATGCTCCGCCCACAAGCCTACGTCACCCATGCTCCCACACGACAATTCTCCATAAATATACAAAAACATGATAAAAAACAACACACTACAACTTCACAAACCTGATGCGATGTGCAGTAGTTTCATAAGCAAAATGCACGCTGATTGTAATGAGATAGTGCTCTGAAGGGGGAGTGACTTAGTGTGGAGAGCAAAGGTAGGGGAGACTGAAACCACAAAAACGTAAGTGTATATAGCATTTTTAAAACAATAAAAGGTAACATGGTGATCTAAATATGTTATGTGTTAGCAGTTAATACCCCACAGAAGTAAAATACCCCTCTTTAATACCCCACAGAAGTAAAATATCCCCTATTTAACTTCTGTCAGTTTCATCTAAGTCCAACTTTAAAATATCTGCATGTTCAAAAGTGTCCTAAGCCAAATGAGACTTCCATATCACGACTTCTCATTATACTGCCCCCTGTGTGCTCCACCCCAAACTGCGCCTCATTAAAGCTCTATAATAATCCCGGTCTCTACGCCCACATATGCGCCCATAGCAACAGCTGTCTCTTCTGTGTCTGACCAGCTGTCCGGCTCCCAACCCGCACATGGAATTCTATCTAATGAAAGACCATAATATGCATTCAGTTTGCCATAGAGCCATATTTCTGATTTGCTGAAGAATTATTTTCACAAAGACTTGGGTAATAGCCTTAGTGGTCACTGTACAGTACAGTGGAGATGCTCGTGCTACGCTAATGCGAGCTTGCTAACATGAATCATAGCGCTAGAAGCTAATGGATCCTGGATGTGCGGTTTATTTGTCAGCCCTCCTCCGCACGATCGGAGCGGGCATCTGGTCATCGCAGGGTTTAAACTCTGCGACAGAAGAGGAGCAGGAGAGGAAAGTGTTGACTTGCAAATCAGAACTCAGAAGGTTAATTTAACTAAAAGGTCACAAGGAAATAATTACGGGGCCTGTTTGAAAGAAGGAATGAAAATTTTTTTGTTTATTAAAAAGGGTTTCTCTGAGGGCTTTGTATTTCCACATTATCCTAAAACATGCACAAAGCTAATTTTCCAAATATCCCGGTCCGTGATTCTAATCCACATCTGGAGATAGTTGCCTGTGGACCAAAGACGGCATAAAAAAGTGGACTAAGCGAGTGTGACGTCACCCACCCACCCAGCGTTCGGCCCCGGTCAAATGAAGCTCATGAAGCAGTTATTAGGGCGAATTTGGAGCAGAGTTCCACATTTGGAAATTCAACCGCGAGTATCATAGCAACCAAAGAGCCAAACTAGAGCGAGGCTATTGGCAGTAACCCTCTCATTCAATATTTTTCAATTCAATATTTTTTTTTACTACTTTCTACATTTTAAATACACACAGACAGACAACAGATATATGAAGGAAGAAATACGGTAATAGGAGAATTTGAATATAAGTTACTTACTTTTTTTCTTTACTACATAATTCCATATATCTTATTTTATATATTTGATGTCTTCTGTGCTTTTTTCTTTACTACATAATTCCATATATCTTATTTTATATATTTGATGTCTTCTGTGTGTATATAAAATGTAGAAAGTAGTAAAAAATAAAAGAAAAAAAAAAGACTGAATGAGAGGGTGTGGCCAAACCTTTGACTGGCGGTTTACCTGTAAATGTCTCGGTTGAAATACAAGTATCGCATAAGTAATGAATCGAAAGTAAAATATAACAGAAGAGAGCAGATATGTCCCTGTACAACCTCATTTGAAAGATTACACTGTAAATGTGTTTTTGAATCATCTTCGTTAGCACCTTTTCATTAGCCATAATTACAAATGATGTACTAGATATTCTCATTTTGCAGATTTACAAAACACCAACCAATTATTCACGTTTCAATAGATCCACCGGCTCTACACTGAAACGCTCACTCAGGCTGTTCCCTGTTATCAAATCGTCTCTACTTCAAGGGCCCATATTATTCTCTTTTCTGATCTATGTTCTAATGTTGTTTCCTCATCACAAACAGACCTGGAGTTGTGTTTTGTTTCATTCACACGTTTAACACACAAACCCTGCGGATTTAGGTTCTTCTCTCAAACTGAAAAACACTCCGTACTGATCTGACGGTTGGAAGTTCGAATCCCGCTCTCGACATAAACGTCATTGGTTGAGCGATCCACTGACCCACAGGTTAGTGGTGTGATTCCAGCTCCTAAAGATGAATGTTGTCGTTGTGTCCTTGGGCAAGTCCCCACCCAGTCCCCGACCCCTCTCCCCCAGTGTCAGCACTATATAAAAATGTGACCATTTACCATTTACTATGCTAAAATTTCATAGTCGATTTTGATTTTGACACCCAAATGATCATTTTAAAAGCTCTTTTTTTAGACAATATTGTAATTTTCAGCACATAATAATAGTATTTGTTCATTATACCATTGGTCTTACACTAGTTCTGATAAAACTCAAGATGAAACTGTTCAGGAAAAGTCAAATTTGATCCAGTCATGTGATTTTGCTCGATACCTGCTCAAATGAGTATCTAGTCTCGATCCTAGCTTTTTGATACTTTTGACAACCCTAGTTTCCCTGCCCATGTTCCATTTCCAAATATTGACCACTGCACGGCTCTGCACCTGTCGTCTGCATCCTGCCGTTTGCACCTGCCCACACCAGTGATCTCTGTTAGTTTATCTGCTCAATATCTGCTCCTGTTTGCACAAAAGCTCAA
This sequence comes from Periophthalmodon schlosseri, assembly GCA_000787095.1. NCBI lineage: Eukaryota > Metazoa > Chordata > Actinopteri > Gobiiformes > Gobiidae > Periophthalmodon > Periophthalmodon schlosseri. Next base: position 20,107 of record KN472462.1, read on the forward strand.
CAAGCTTCCAGCACCGCAGAGAGAAACACAAAAATGACCAAAACACTTCAACAAATCCCCCTTAGACCGGATAAGAGCAGGGCAAACCATGATATAGAGATACATGGAACAGTAATGAAGACCAGTCAGGCTGCATGTCAGAATAATCACTCTAGTTTATAACTGAGATGAGCAGCAGTGATTCTAGAGCCATTAAGGGCCACGCGATTCAAGATAAACATGGTAAAAGGTCATGTTTTTATGTAGCACTTTTCCACCTTCAAGGCACTCAAAGCACTTTACATCAAGGAACCGCTCACCCATCCACACACACATTCACACACCAGTGTACACAGACACCGGGGGCGAGGTGGGTTAAGTGTCTTGCCCAAGAACAACAACAGCATTCATCTGTGGGAGCTGGAATCACACTGCCAACCTCTGGACCAGTGGGTGGGACCGCTCTACTAATGATGTTTACGTTGAGAGCGGGATTTGACCCGCCAATCTTCGGATCAGTGGACAAACACTCCACCAACTGAGCCACTGTCACCCCGAGTTTTAGTTGGTAGAGTGAGCAATTTCACTTTCAACAACTGCATTTAGTATAATTATAGAACAATCCAGTCACTGCCCACTTCAGCTGGACACGAGCTGGGCAAACCAAACCATGTCATACAGATACATGGAACAGCCATGAGAGCGTTCCATAATAATACCCATACTTTACAATTAGGATGAAGAGCGAGGAATTTTATAATGGGATTTTGGGCTGTATGATAGAAAAGAGAAAGACATTAAATATATGAAGCAAGATATACGGAATTATGTAGTAAATAAAATAATTTAATAACTCTACTAAATATATATATTTTTTATATTTCAAATCTTCAAAGTAGCCAGCCTTTACTTTGTTGAAAAAATATTTAGTGTTTTTTTTTTTTTTTGCTATATAATTCCATATATCTTACTTCATATATTTGATGTCTACATTTTTTTTTGTATATAAAATGTAGAAAGAAGTAAAAATAAATAAAATTTAAAAAAAAAACAAAAAAACATTGAATGTGTCCAGGCTTTTGACTGGCAGTGTAGTTTACAGCATTTATGGCATGACACAAGAATAAAAATATATAGTTTCAGTGTTGGGGATAAAACCGTCCAGTTACTAGTCAAACTGCAGTGCTACAAAAGACTGAGAAATCATTAATATTACGTGACATCAACACGCAGAAATTGAGTTTGCCACTTTCAAAATTCCGATGTTTTGACCTGAGTTAAGTTAAATAAATTTCTTTGCAATTACACGGCCTATACAAAATTGGCACAAAATCAGTGTTTTCTCAAAAAAAAACAAAAAAAGCCTTGTCCGTTGGGAAACATTGGCCCTTATGAATCAAACAGAACACACTTTGCAGATGAATGAATCAAAAATTTGGGGGAAATTCACTGTTGTTGTAGCCCGCGTCACCATAGTAACACATCTACATACACCATACATCTCTATACATATTACAGTAATGAAGTATATCTATATCTATCTATGTATCTATATAAAAGTCAACAAAAATCCTCAGAACAACCCTGATGTTTCCTGCTGTAAACACATGAATCACACGAGTCCTTAAATATAACATCTTAAAACACCCACTGGCTTACTCTTTGATCAATTGGGCACTTAGTGGGGTGTGCCGCGGTGCAGAGACCCCCAAGGACCCCTCCCTGATGTGAAAGCTTAAGCTAGCATGTCCCTCGTTAGCAGAACAGGTTAGCGCTTAGCCAGCACTCAGAGTTTAGCCGCGTCAGCTCCTGTGGCGGTACACAGATGTGTGTGTTTGTGAATGAGACTAGCGCACATGACAGGACAAACCCTAAGTGAGGCTTCACTCTATCGACGAAACAATAAAAAGAGCCTGCGGAGAGGAGATAGACCGGGGACAGGACCAGTGCTCCCTCTGTGGGGGTCGATACTGCCCTTAACCCCGGTAGAGCCAAGTGTGAGCTCAGAGACACAGGGACAGGATGCGGAGGAGGCATTCTTAGATTAGGAATTTACACAAAAAGAAAAAAAAGTGGTCTGTTGTGGCTCCGGTATATTTAAAGGTGCATTATGTAACTTTTCTGGTCAGCCACCTGTTTGTCTCCGGGGAGATGTTATTGCTTTGCCTCAAATGGTCCACAGTATGGCATAAAACGCAATGAAAACAAGCAGGGGACACCACCAAGTCAAGTTACATATCAGGTCTGGGGAGAGGCGACCCCACTCTAAGGTACTTTTTTGCAGTATACTGTATATCCCTCTAATTGAATAAATGCAAGACATACTGTGGAGCACTGCAGGCCATACAATAACACATATATACATTACATATTATTACATATATTGTAATGTAAGTGATGTAACATCTGTTGGGCCAATCACTTACAGGGATTTTACATTTCCAGGGAAAGTTGAAGAGTTGAAGAAATTTTGGACTTTTTTGACAAAACAAATTGTATTGTTATATGCTTTGTATATGTTTATGTATAATGTTTTTATTTGCTATTTTTACATGATGTTTTTACATGATGTTTTTATATTCTGTTTTTATATAATGTCTTTATATGGATTTTTTATATAATATTTTTACATGTTTTATATATTGTTTATATATTGTGTTTTTATATAATGTTTTTATATAGTGTTTTTATATGGTGCTTTTACACGATGTTTTTATATTCTGTTTTTATATGGTGTTTTTATATAACGTTTTTATATGATGTTTTTATATATTTTTTTATATAATGTGTTTTATATATTTTTATATAATGTTTTTATATGGTGTTTATATAATGTTTTTATATGAAGTTTTATATAATGGTTTTAGATGGTGCCTTTACATGATGTTTTTACATGATGTTTTTATATTCTGTTTTTATATGTTTTTTTATATAATGTTTTTATATAGTGTTTTATATGGTTTTTATATAATTTTTAGATGATGTTTTTTATATAATGTTTTTATGTGATGTTTTTATATAATAATTTTATATAATGTTCTATATGATGTTTTTATTTGGTGTTTTTATGTGATGTTTTTATATAATGTTTTTATATGGTGTTTTTATATTATGTTTTTATATGATGTTTGATAGAATGTCTTAATATGCTGTTTTTATATGTGTTACTGTCCAGATTGGACAGATTGGACAGTAACACATATACATTTCCAGCTGTATCTCTGTATGCTCTAAATGAGTGAGTGTATGTCCATGTGCTCTGTGTCTGCAGAAGAACATTGAAACAAAGTGCTACTGGAGTCCAGCCCTGACACAGCAGGCCATGTTTTCATCACACCACCATCTGCCCAATCACACTCAGACAAAAGGCTCCTCTGTAAAAGACACCACTGCAGGTTTAAAGCAGAAAAACTGTGCCTTTGTCTCTTATAGTTTAATCCATGACACTTGTAAATCATCTTATATTCAGGGTTATATTCAGTGTTGGGAAGTATCTGAGTATCTGACTACTATTTATGAGTAACCGTATTCTGGTACAGTTACTATTTCATTTGGTGGTATTCAGAGTACATTTACTTTACTAAACTCAGTGCAATACATGGTGGTATTTGATCTCACATTTTTGGCTTCAAACTGCACAAAATCAGTGAGAAAAATATAAAACTCTGCTCTTGTGATGAGGCGGGTGTAATTTTTCCCTCTAATCAGTGCTAGGAAATACAGAACAGACAGTGAAACAAACATAAAGCTGTTTTTAATCCTATGCTGCGTCTTTACTCCATAATTTAAATACAACGCAATGTAAAAGTACTCTAAGTATTCAGAACACAGTACTCTGATTGGACCATGTATCAGAATACTTTACAAAATACATTTTCATTTGGGTATACAGTATTATGTAACTAAATACATTGCAATATTGATCTAAAACCACTTAACAAATGAAACAAGCTTCCAAACTTCCGGGTTGGACAATCCCAGTGCCCAATGGGAGCCGACGTTGCCGTAAACGTCATCACAACAAAGCGCCGCTCTGCCGGATCACACAAGCAAGCGGCAGTTTGATTTTTTTTTTTTTCATTCCGATTAAGAAAATAAAATTGGAAAACAAAGTAAATACATCACAGTGGCCATGTACGAAAAAAACGGGGGTAGATCAGAGTAATCAAGTCTTGAATACAGGAGAATAAAGATTACTCAAACGTGAATCACTCCAAATACAACTTCGAGTGGGCGAATAAGAAGAGGAAGCAATAAAAGCTCAAAAAATATGATTTTGCTGCTGTGTCTCCTGTAAAACAAATGAATATATATACAAAAATACAATTGTTTCTATATGAGTAGATACAGATCCACAGACCCGTGCGTGTGCCTCTGCAGTGGAGCTCACATTCACTGTGGCTGATGTCTTCACTTGTGTCCAGTGTGTTTATCGATCTCAGTAATGACAGACCAAACACTCTCCCATAAAGAAGTCTTATCTTTACTGCTGACCAGCGCCAAAGGGCCTCAAACATGGCCGACACAGACGCATCAGAAAGCGCCTCGAAAACTGCAGATAACAGGAACAGGTTAGACTGCCAGCGTTAATGAATCGTTAGTGAAACAAAGAGGTGTGGTTTGGAGTTAACACCCTTCTGAAGTCCAGCTATTTATGCAATTAGAAATGTATTTATTCATTTATATTTTTATTGTCTTAGTTATGGTGTTTGAATAGCATTATCTACTGTTCCTAGTCATGTTTGGCAATGTTAGTGCAAACTAGGTAAATTTGCAGCTTGTGTGTTCAAAAACAGTCAAAAAGTGTGTGCTGCCTCCAGTGGTCAATTTCAAGTACTATGTGACATCACACAGGACTGCCCTGATTACAAGCAGGTGTTTCTTATAACAAACACCTGGCTCCAGGGGCGGAGTTTGAAGTGTGGATACCTGTTAGACCAATCACACTGTTCCGTATACCTCCAGACCCCATCGCTCCTCCCCCTCACTCTCTTCTTTTGTCCACCAGACCCTGCCCCTCCTCCCCCCTCACTCTCCCTTTTAGTCCTTCAGACCCCGCCCCTTCTCTTCCTCTCTCACTATCTTCTTTAGTTCTCCAGACCCCGCTCCTCCTCCTCTGTCCCCCTCCTCTTTACTCCTCCAGACCCCGCC
>KN472463.1:5100-27916 GCA_000787095.1 Periophthalmodon schlosseri
CCAGCCCCGCTCCCTGGGATTTTCCCCCCCCCCCCAAAAATACTCATACTCCAGGTTGTACATATTTTAATAAAGATATATCCTACTTTTTCATGTTATCAGTTAGAATCATGTGTGATTGCAACAGTCTAAGATCTGGATTTTTCTTATTAATCGAAATAGACTTGAACTACTGTTGTTGGCAGGTCTATAAAGAGGAACCAAATATAGAACCACAGATTTTTCATTATTGCATCACTTTTGTCTAATCTTGCACAGGCCTAACAACTGAAGCACTACTTTGATCTACTTTGTTTGCAGCACGCCCAGCCGGCCTCAGCTTGTGCCCTGTGTTTACCGAGTGTCACTGCAGCCCATGGAGGTCCAAACAAAGAGGGGTCTGTTCCCTATTGTCCTGCCCAGAGCTGTCAGCCCCTCTTTGGGCACAGCCGCAGTGAAAGGCCGGGGTTGCTGGAGGATAAAACGGTTCGAGTTTGACCTCTCCAACCCGTCGGCGATAAGAGAAAACGAGGTGAGCGATGACAAAAACGGGGGAGAGAAAGAGAAAGCGTGCATAATGTAAAGTTACGACTGGATCCTTTTAAGTCCAACGTCGGAAACTGCTGTAACGTAAACACCGGCGGCCATTAGCTGATTCAATCCAAGAGGCCGGATAGCGCTGTATATATGTTACAAGCTACTACTGAAGGGCCAGTTAAGACAAAGTAGAGCATTTGGTATACACAGCGAGTGATGGAGGGCAGTATGGGCTTTCAGGCTTTTACCACTGGAGTGTCTTTGAAGACCTCAAACGAGCAGGAAGGTGAGGTAAGTGCCTAGGACCCCGACGCGAGCTCTGCCTCCCCTCTTCTGTTTGCAATCATGTCCTAAGCCGTCTGGCGGACTCCCCTAGCTGTGCCATTGAAGTCAAATTTTATTGTCATAAAAATCACCTGGCGAGCTGCGGGCCATAGACTGAAACTTCTCAACCACAAGTCAGACTTTGAGTTCTGGGCTACGTTTTTTTTCTTTTTTTTTTTTGCTGGCTGTTGTTCCCTCGTGCTTGAAAGCCGTCCGTTAGTGTGGAGAGGGTCAAGAGCGCTCCATTAAAGTGTGGTGTTTAAGAGGTGCTGGGGCCAGGGGGGAGCAGCTGCCAAACATGTGCTCCCCTGCTCCGCATCTGCTCATTGTCTGCGCATCTTTTCCTGTGTCACAAAAATTCCCGACGCCCACACGCACAACTTTAAAAACGTCACACGAAGTAGCACCATTTGGGCACGTTTAAATCGCGAAATGACGTTAATGCGTAAACCACGTGACCCATAACGCGTATTTGATCTTTCCGCGCACCTGCGTATTTGAGCAGCATTGGCAACCGTTTCCAGACTATTTATCCAATAACACAAAGATTGATACTTTTCATTTTTTTTTAATAATGCCTAACACCTGACCACTGAGAAAACTAAGTGACGCCACGTGCGCTTTTATGAACTACTATGAATAAAAATTCCTTTCTAATCCACTTTGAATTTCGTGCGCACTGCCCCGAGCCCTTTTCCAATCGACAACAAAAGCCAACTAACCACTATCTCCGTTTGAAAACCACAAATCCTCTCTCCCTCCCTCTGTCTCTTTTCCCTGCTCCTCCCAACTCAAAGCGCCTCCTCACAACTTGTTCTTACCTCTCCCGGTGTACACACGCTCCACTCTGTACCAGCGCTAGCCCCAGGTTGCGGATGAAGTCAGAGGTCTGCATAAATAGGCGAATGAAAGGGGATACGTATCAACAAGTTAGTTTACGTTGATGCGTCATTTGGGTGACTTCTCCCAACATGCGGGCACCAAACTGACTATGGGACATTGAACACATGCTGCCAGTTGGTCCAAGTTCAACATCCACTTTGCCAGACTTTTGCCGAACTGAGCCGGAGCGTCATTACGCACGTTTACTATGGCACCGATGTTGGACAAACGTGGTCCCGCTTTGCTTTTAATTTGGAGCTACTGCGTCCTGGCGGATTCGGCGTTTACGAACTTTACTTTGGACAACGAGTTCCATTCAAGTTTCATCCACCGTCGTCTGAAGAGTCAGGAGCGCAGAGAGATGCAGCGGGAGATTCTGTCGATCCTGGGGCTGCCACACCGGCCGAGACCCCACCTGCACGGGAAACATAACGCTGCCCCCATGTTTATGTTGGACTTGTACAACGCCATAACCACGGATGTCGAGGGCCGATACTCGTACCCCTACAAGCCCGTATTCACCACGCAGGGGCCACCAATAGCCAGCCTCCAGGACAACAACTTCTTGAACGATGCAGATATGGTCATGAGTTTTGTCAATTTAGGTAAGACGCGTTCTGTAACTGTAACGCAAAAACAGCACTTTGTAAACTTAGAAATATGCAGTTTGCTGTCTACATGGTTAGGTCTACGACACAGTGTAATCCACACCTGCGCTCACAGCCCGTGGAACATACGAAGACCACGTTTCCATAACGTGGGTGCAGTTATCCCGCTATTATGCAGGAGTGTCACATTCCAGTGTTTTCCTCTCAAACAGCTGTGCAATCAGCTAAAAGTTCAGGTGCTGGAGCTTTGGATAGCGCACTAATATGTAAGCCACATGTTATCTAAAGAATGAGCAAGTCAACAGCAGATAGGTTCAAAGTGCGCCCTGCCTTCCTCAGACTACTTAAGGACATACCGTTTTTACTTTATACACATTATGCTGTCGGTTATCATATGCTGTAAATCTGTTCACTTATATGTCCTTAAGGCGCATTCTTGGCAGTGTTTTTTCAGATGGCTCAGTACCAGCTCTATATTATCTTGATATTTCCACATAAAAGCTCTTATCTGTGTGTTTATTGATGCCAAATGGCTTTAGGTGATATAATTACTTAGAACAGCACTCAGAGGTTGTCAAGTGCAAATTATCAAAACACCAAATTGTTTTAGATAGCGAGATAAACAACCTCACTATCTGTAACAACCTGTCAGTTTTAAAAATATTCTCTTTACTCTAGGTGTTCTATTTATACCACTCACAGTTTTGACATGGTTTAATTTGTAAAAGCAGAAATGTGCATGTAATCCTGAAGCAAACTCATTGTTGGGTCACATTGGCTATAAGAGGGAGGTGACATTGGTTCCTTTAGTGCAGTGTGTAATTACTGTGGGAGCTACTGCATTGTGACTATTTTTGACAGGCTGTGACACAGATGGATTTGACCACAGAGGCTCAAAGTCAAGGGCTTGTGTTGTAGACGAGAGCTTAAGAGAGGAAGTATAGGGAAACGCATAGTAGGCATTTAGGAACGCATTATTTTGACGGCAGCTATTCACGGGAAATTGATTTATAGTTATTCATAAGGCGGGTTTTTATCACAAGATTTGTCATGTAATGTTTTTAATGTTTTCTGTACTCCTTTTTATTCCCTTGTGAGGCAGCTGCCAGCGAGAAGATGAGTTAATTGCTTGACTTGTTCCTGACCCTTTTGTGATAACTAATAAACTGTGTATAAATGGACGTGGCTAACCCGCTAGCCGCCGCGCTCCAAATAGGAAGTGAGCATGGGCTGCGCTTCCGGCTCCATCGACTCTGGCTCCAATTCACATTACATAAAAAAATGGTCGTCCCTCTCTCTGTAACTGCTGCCGTCAGACTCGTCATTTTGGTCTTAAATGTTCGTATTAACCCGCTCTACATGATCAAATAAAGATTTGATCATTAATAAGAGACAAATCAGGCGCCTTCTTTGCCCGAGGTTTGATTTACAGCGTTGCTAAGCGCCGCTCACAGCTAAACCAGCGGTGCAGGCAGGAAGGAGCGTTACATTCAACAGCCTGGATTCGGATTGGCTCTTTGGTTGCTATGATACTCGCAGTCGGAACTCGGCTCCAAATTCACCGCTATAACTGCTCTAGCCTCGATGAGCTTCATTTGACTGAAGCCGAACGCTGTGGGTGACGTCTCACTCCCTTAGTCCACTTCTTTATACAGTCTATGTGTACTGCACAGGTTTATGTAAACAGTTGTTGCTGCTGCTGAAAAATGAACCGTTTCCTCGCGGATTTCCATTTTGGCTCAGTTTTGTTTTCCGTAAAATAAATGTGACAGCAGTTTAAATTTTCCTTCACCAATCCCCAGCTTCCATGCCAGCCTGCATTAGTCAGACATGTTCTGTAAATTCCTTCCTGCTTTTTTAAATTTATGTTTGATTTTTTTGCCGCAGGGGAATACAAAACGCTTTGACATGTTTTACTATCTTGCTCTTTTAAGAACACACAGATTTACCTGGACTAAAGCCATGTCTACACCTTCCATTGTGTCCATTAAGAAGCACAGTGTTTGAGCTGTGGCCAGTGAGGGCGGGTGTGGGCTCTGGGACAGACCCCAGGCCAGGGACGTCCCCTCATTGAGTCACTTGACTTTAGGAGAGCCAGCTGTGTAAATGGCTTACAGCATACATCCAGAATGTACACGGCTAAATACAACGCATGTCGCTGTGACGCAGGGCGTGTGCGGGACATGCACGATAGCACGCCAGGGTCTTAACACAACACGTACTGCTAAGGTGGCATATTCTCCAAGTGAGAGCTGGGGTCAAAAGTTTAGTGTTCCTACGCTTGTTTACTGTAGCCAAGGAGCTGGTTTGTAAATATTCTTACGTAAGACTTGTATTAACCAGGGTCATCTGGCATAAGCCCCTAGCCACTGTGCATTAAGGCATTTCCTCTTTAACAAACCACAGCTTCCAGGCTTCTGGCTGCTCCTCCTGCCTGCCCACCACTCCATTCACTTCCACTCACCCAAGTCAATCTTAGTGAGGCATGCTCACTCAGCCTAATGTAACTACCTATTAAGTTGATCCCAAACCGCAGAAAAGGCACATGACTTGGATGACTGCTATCTGCATCCTGTGTGTGTGTTTAACGAGGAGCAACTTCGTCACTTTTATATACGTATGTAGCATTAGTCACGAGGTTTTATTTACCTAACCCCATGCATGCACTACACTTAGAAGTGAACATTTCTAGGTCCAATATTGAATTTATGACGTCGTGTTGCTATAAAGTTGTACATTGCCACATTTCTACTGACACGTTTATGAGCAAGCGCTAGATGTTTGCTTTGTTTCTTATGAGCGTTCAGGGGAGGTTCTGTTGTAAATAAAAGCATATAAATATCTAACTATTGACAAGCATGTGCTACCCAGTTTTGTGTAATTGCAGTTTGGCTCCTGTTAATCCAAAGCAGATGTGGAGCATTTTTACAGAAAGGAGAAAACAAACATATCGCCAGTGTTGTATTTATCTCAGTGTTGTAACGTAGTATCGTAGCTAATGTGACGGATGCATATGTGCACAAGTATCAGCGCCCAGAGCGGGTCGTTATTTTGTGTTGCCTCGGCGACCTGCCTGGGCGCCACCTGGCTCATCGCGCCCACACCCCTTTATGGACTCCCTAGAGCTCCCCCTGTTAAACAAGCGTCCTCATTTTGTTCACAGTGATTGAAAACAAACTTCGTCCTGGTTGAGTCCAGTTTGGTCCTGTTGTGATCTCGGTTTAGTCCTGGTCTAGTTCAGGTTTAGATCTGGTTTAGTTCTAATTTGGTGCTATTTTTGATGTGGTGTATGTGCAAATATGAAGGCACGATACATCTATATAGCTTTAAAATGTGCCGTGACAGACTATGAATTCACATGTTCTGGTTTGAACCAACTTGAGTTCTGATTTAGACTAGAACTGTTCTGTCTTTCGGGTTTAGTCCCAGTTTAGGTTGCCTTCACACTGGTTTGAGCCCAGTTTAGGCCCCATCTAGACTTGTACTGGTCCTGTTTTAGTCCTGGTCTCGTCCAGATTTAGTCCCAGTTTAGTCTCAGTTTTGATGCGGTGTGTGTTTATGTGTGAGCTAAAGTAAAAAAGTGGAAAAGGTCCTCTATCTCATAATTAACATAGAGCTTAAACATTATATAAAACTTGAGTGAAACCATAGACTGTTTATATAAATAGACATAGCTAACCTGCTAGCCGCCGCGTTCCAAATAGGAAGTGAGCGCTTCCGGCTCCATTAACTCTGGCTCCAATTCACTTTACATTTGAAAACTGTGGCCCCTCTCTCTGTAACAGCTGCTGTCAGACTCGTCATTTCGGTCTTAAATGTTCGTATTAACCCGCTCTACGTGATCCTGGGGTTTTTATTTCACTGTTGTGTCTGTAAATCAAGATATGAACATTAAGAACAGACAAATCAGCTGCCTTCATTCCCCGAGGTCGCTCCCGCTAGCGTTAGCAGCAGGTTTGATTGACAGCGTTGCTAAGCCCCGCTCCCTGCCAAACCAGCGGTGTGGGTGGGAAGGGGCGTTTCCTTCATTAGCCTCGCTCCAGATTGGCTCTTTGGTCGCTATGATGCTTGTGGTCGGCTTCAAATTCGCCACATAACTGCTGGCCTCGGTGAGCTTCATTTGACTGGAGCCGAACGCTGCGGGTGACGTCACGCTGCCTTAGTCCACACATTAGAGACACACATTACAGGCTTCATTAAAATAAAAACTGTAATTAAAAATTTCTTGTGACTGTAACCGTCTAAGTGCAGTCTTATGCGATCCTCTGCTCTACCCACCCTGGTTCTTGTTGCTCCTTGCATTCCTCTCTACAGTGGTGCTGAGGTTAATACAGATGTTTCCCTGAAGGCCCGTGCAGATGTGCTCGGAAACTTTATCTTTTGTGAGTCCAGCAGGTCCCCTCGTCTTGACCTTTGACCCCACCTCCAGTCTGTTCCTGATCAATATCTACTCGCACGAACAACATATGATACAACACCTCCCCTGCGCTCACCTCCCCGAATCAACACTGGTGATGGTCACAAAGATCCCGGGTTTAATTAGTGAGGTCCAGTACGCTCCCTTCAGTGTTGCGTGATATTTGGTCTCCCGGCTTCTTCCTCATGAGAATTGAACCTCCCGTGCTCAAAGACATCAAATATTTCAACACTTTCTCAAGTTCTTATTGTGTTTTTCCACACCCAGCCCCCCGCACCTCTCACACGGAGTCGTAAGCTTTTCCAAAATTATTTTCTTTTGTAATTAAAATCGTCTGCTATGCTTTGCACATGAAGATGCAAAAATGTCAGCTTGAAATATGTTATTCAATTGTTATATTTTTTGAAAAGCTAATATAATTATAATTGCACAAATGAAAGTGGAGAAGTGGTAGAGAAATAGACAGGGCCACTTGATACTTATCCAATTGTTGTACTAAAGATTGGTTCTCTAATATTTATTCCACTGTGATGTTTTTGGTAACAACCATAGACTGTTTATATAAATGGACAAAGCTAACCTGCTAGCAGCCGCGTTCCAAATAGGAAGTGAGCATGTGCGCACTTCCGGCTCCATCGACTCTGGCTCTAATTCACTTTACCCTGGAAAACTGTGTCCCCTCTCTGTGTAACTGCTGCTGTCAGACTCGTCATTTTGGTCTTAAATGTTCGTATTAACCCTCTACATGATCCTGGGGTTTTTATTTCGCTATTTTGTCCGTAAATCAACATATGAACATTAATAACAGACAAATCAGGCGCCTTCTTTCCCTGAGTTCGCTCCCGCTAGCGTTAGCAGCAGGTTTGATTGACAGCGTTGCTAAGGAAGGGGCGTTACCTTCAACAGCCCCGCTCCGGATTGGCTCTTTGGTCGCTATGAGACTCGCAGTCGGAATTCCTAATATGGAACTCAGCTCTAAATTTGACTGGAGCCGAACGCTGTGGGTGACGTCACTCTCGCTTAGTCCACTTCTTTATACAGTCTGTGGTAACAACTTTAGACAGCACTTTTACATAAACCTATTTTCAGATAACAGTATATATTTTTTTTAGCGAAACAGAATATAAACTCGTGACTGCTGTTGTTTTTTTGTTTTGCTGTGTACGTCTGTCACGATAACACATTTTGAAGGGCGATATATTGCCGAAGTCAGTATAGACGATGAACGATAATATTGAAACCAAACCATAAAGCAGAATTATTCACAAAGAAGTATTCTAAATGTACAGTATTGCTAAGTATTGTTGAGCTGTGTAAATGAACAGCAGAAGACAACACATAAGTCACTAGTTGAAAGACATAACCACAAATGTCCCACTACTACCAAGAAAAAGTCCCCATGATTAAGATTGACCCACAAAAATAGTTGCTCCATTTATAATTTATAGAACAAGAAGTCGATATAGTGATTACTGTGACAGGCCTATTGCTGTGTATTGCTGTGCGTGACCAGTTTCTTTTCTCAGTTGTGATCCCTTCTCTCTCTTGTGTACCTTTTGCCTGTGTGCTGTGGCCTACTCTGCCACTGTGAAAAACACTTGTGGAGTTTGGCCAAAAGGAATGTTTCTGGAGCTAATTAGTGTTATTGACTGCATGTTTTATGGCCTTCTGCTGGTCAGGGAGTGAATCGCAGCTCAAGAATGTTACTGTTGGTTCAGATAGTCCTGCGTTTTTTAAGGTGATATTTGAAAGTAACATGGTTAAAAATCCTGTATTACACAAAATGGACTCTTTTGAGCTTTAGGTCATGTTATAATGTTGTTGTTTCCTCAAAAACACACCTGGAGTTGTGTTTTGTTTCATTAACACATGTTTGAGTAACCCTTTATTATTATTCTGTCTATATCCCCAAAGCTCAAAATGCTCTGTTCCACCTTGTGATGTCATGAAGTGGTAGTCACAAGGTGGAAAAGAGTGTTTTCAGTTTCAGAGAAGCCTAAATCTGCAGGGTTTGTGTGTTAAACATGTGTGAATGAAACAAAACGCAGTGTAAAAGCTCCAGGTATGTTTGTGATGAGGAAACAACATTAAAACTTGGATCATAAAATAGCGTCATATGGGCCCTTTAAAGATGCACTGTGTAACTTTTCCAGTAGGGAGTCCGCCACCTGCTTGTCTCTTTGCGAGGAATGTTTCACAGTATGGCATTAAACTTGTCTATGTTGTATTTATTCAGATTATTTATGACACGAAAAACTTGCATTCTTACGGTGAGTGGGATCACCCCTCCAAAGATCTGACATGTAACTTGGCCTTGTCTCCATAGAGATAGATATGTTTAATGCCTTACTGTGGAACATTTAACTTTAATAGTTCAATATTAAAGTTTCAGTATTTATATTGGTGGTACGTAAACTCCAAACTGCATGATGTGCCATTCATCTTTAATCTTACTTTGTGTGTTACTTATTTACAGAGCTACAGCAACTGAATATATTTTTTATTCCAATTTAACAAAATACAAAATTAACTTTAACATTGTTTAAAGGTCCTATATTACGCAAAACTGACCTGGCGTTGTGTTGTGTTTCATTCACACATGTTTGAGTAACACTTTATTATTAGTCTGTCTACATCTCCAAACCTCAGAATGCTCTGTTCCACCTTGTGATGTCATGAAGTGGTAGTTTTCAAGTTAACAGCTCCTTTTTACTTTTAGTTTAGTCGAGATTGGCAGTTCCAGAAATTATGAAACGAGCCAAATGATTCTAGTGAAGATGCATGAAGTTTAAAAACACAGTGGAGCACTTCCTGTATTACCACGTGACATCACAAGGTGGAGTGTTTTCAGTTTGAGACAAGAACTCAGAGTAAATACGCAGGATTTGTGTGAATGAAACAAAACACAGCTCCAGGTCTGTTTGTGATGAGGAAACAACATTAGAACACGGCTCAGAAAACAGCGTAACATTGACCCTTTAAACTGTTGTCTGTAAATTCTTGCAATTAGCTAAACCGTAAACCATTTTTGTTGACATTGTTAAAATAAATCAGATGCAAGCTAAGGTTCCATTTCATAACGTCACATGTTTTTTCAGACTCTGTTAAACTCTTTAGTGTATTATTCTTTATTTGATAGTCACCTGTTGAGCCTGGGAGTCCTGTATGACATCTGGCAGTACATAACAGAGACTTGGGGCCAAGCGGAGAAGGCACTTGCTGGGAGAGATGATGAAACACACTGCGGGTGGGATTCGACATTGTGGCAAATGGTCAAAAGGCCCAGATGTACAAAACAGCGGGTGTTCTCGCTATCCCAGTATGATGGACTGAGCATGCTCGGTGCCAGGAATGTAGAGACCATATTACCTTCTACAATCATTTTTCTCTGCAGTCCTAAACATGTGGCAGGTTAACTTGATCTTGAATCTTGAAATGCTTCTAAATGAAGACAGAAATGGTTGGAAAATGAGCCAGGGAATGATGAATGCTCCCTCTTCTTTTATGGAAGTTACTTTGGCATTGCCTTATCAGGAGCGCAGACTCCCCTCCCTGCACATCTGCAACCCCAGGTACCAAGCAGTGAAATCCACATGCGGGTGCAGCCAGGGAGCCTCGTTCTTTTCAAACCAAAACAAATAAAACATTTTTAGAAAGCATCATAAAAGAATACCACACATTTTTAAGGCAACATGCACTGGCTTCGTGTGTTTACATTCTGTCCGATTTCTGTAGTCGAGCCACCTACCTCTTTCAGTCACCAGCTGCACCGGTGATGTATTCACCCTAGCGGAAATTGCGTTAGCTGAACCCTGTAATACTGGCCAGATTCCTGTGCAAGATCCAACAGCCAAAATCAAAGCCCATAAAAGCCTAGGAACAACTATACGCAAGTGTTTTTTATGATTGGTGAAAAATTACATCCGTGCAATGTGCAATATGAACTTTCACAGGCCAGTTTGTATTTATTTTTGTACTGTCAAAATGCAGGAAGAAGCTGAGATTAAAGGTCCTATATTACACAAAATTGACTCTCGTGCGGTTTAAGTCATGTTTATAATGCTGTTACCTCCTCAAAAACATACCTGGAGTGTTTTGTTTCATTCACACATGTTTGAGTAACACTTTATTATTAGTCTTTAGTCTTTAGTCTGCATCTACAAAGCTCAAAACGCTCTGTTCCACCTTGTGATGTCATGAAGCGGTAGTGAATGAAACAAAACACAACTCCAGGTATGTTTTTGATGAGGAAACAACATTATAACATAGATCAGAAAACGTGGACCCTTTAAACTGTCTGTAATTTCTAGCAATTAGCTAAACTGTAAACCATTTTTGCTGATATTGTTAAAATAAATGGTAAGGTAACAGCTTCCTTTTTACCTTTAGTTCAGTAGAGATTGGCAATTCCAGGTCTGAAATCATCCGGAAGGTGTGTGGAGTTTAAAAACACAGTGGAGCACTTCCTGTATTACCACATGACGTCACAAGGTGGAGCAGAGTGTTTTCTGTTTGAGAGAAGAACTCAGTCTAAATATGCAGGGTTTGGCAGAGTGTTTCTGTTTGAGAGAAGAACTCAGTCTAAATATGCAGGGTTTGTGTGTTAAACGTGTGAATGAAACATCATGAAGAAGCAACATTATAACATAGATGAGAAAACAGCGTAAAATGGGCCCTTTAAGAAAAAGCTATTAAAATGTTGGTGTCAGCTCCTTGTCACTAGTGTAGCCTTCAGGGAGCCATCGCAAAATCGTAAAAAAAACGGTTTATGAAGTTGCCAGGAAACGTACTGCCACTGTGCTCATAGTAAGTGAATGTCTCAGAGGTCTGTAAGAAGACTCGGGTGAAAAGGGTGTGGCTCATTCACTCACCAAATTAAAGCACCTCCAATAACAAGGGGTTAAGGGGAAGAGTGAGAAGGGAAAGTCAGAAATCTGTGGTTCCTTGAGTTGTTTTATCCTGCCGAAGAGAGGAAGTGCGCTGGTTTTGGAGGGATTATCATTGGAGGATATATTCTTTGGCATTGGTAAAGTTTGTCACCACATTAAAACACACGCCAAAGTATGGTGACGGCCCAAAGTTAGGCTGTGGTTTTCATGTTTCCTTTGCTTCAAGGAAAAGTGCCTAATGTACTAGATGTGATGTTTTTCTTCCAGTTTTTTTTGACAGTGGTTAAGTAGACATAAGATTTGATCCAAACGCTAATGGAGGTTGGAGGTCAGGCAAGTACAAAATGCATCTCAGGAGAGCAAACGGATTAAGTTTTATCTGCCACAAGATAGAAATTACAGTACATTTTATTGCAAAGGAAGGACTTCAGGACACAAACATGGACTAAACATGGACTAAATATGGACTAAACCAGGACTAAACCAGGACTAAACCAGGACTAAACATGGGCTAAACATGGGCTAAACATGGGCTAAACATGGGCTAAACATGGGCTAAACATGGGCTAAACATGGGCTAAACATGGGCTAAACATGGGCTAAACATGGGCTAAACATGGGCTAAACATGGGCTAAACATGGGCTAAACATGGGCTAAACATGGGCTAAACATGGGCTAAACATGGGCTAAACATGGACTAAACCAGGACTAAACCAGGACTAAACCAGGACTAAACCAGGACTAATATGGGGAGTCAGCGTTTCAGTTTTATGCACTTAAAACCTGGAACATTCTTCCTGAAGATGTGAGACAGGCCTCTACTTTGACAATGTTTAAATCCAGGCTCCAAACGGTTCTGTTTAGCTGCAATGTGACTGAAGGGTTTTATTCTGCCTCTTCTCTTTTAATGTTTAAAATTTATGATGATTATTTATGATTTCATTTGTTGTATTGTGATTTTAATGTCTTATTCTGTAAAACACTTTGTGTACGAAATGTGCTGTACAAATAAACTCGCCTTGCCTTAGGAAATGTGCAGAAACAGTGGCATAAATTTGTGCAAACTGCAAAACAGGCCAGAGAAATGAGTTACGATCAAAAACTACTGCCCCCAAAGCAGCAACAGGGCGACAGTAGAGCGTGTGTCCACCGATCCGAAGGTTGGTGGTTCGAATCCCGCTCTCGACATAAACGTCAATGGTTGAGCGGTCAGATCCACTGACACACGGTTGGAGGTGTGATTCCAGCTCCCACACAGTAATTCTGTCATTGTATCCTTGGGCAAGACACTTAAACCACCTCGCCCCCAGTGTCTGCGTGCACTGGTGTGTGAATGTGTGTGTGAATGTGGTTCCTCGGTGTAAAGTCAGGCCTGTCATGATATATTGCCACTGACAGAATTAAATCAAAGCAGGATAATCCCAGTAAACCATTTTTAAATAGACAGTTTCATTAAAAGGCCTGAGCTGCAACACATAAACAGGAGATTGAACCATTAATTAGAAATAGAAAAGACGTATTCAACCCTCTACAACTCAAATCTCTCCACTTTTGCAAATAAAATGTACCCACAGTAAATCCAAAATATAATTTTATATCTTTCATGTACTGAATGATAAGTTGATGTAGTAATTCAGGCTTATGTAGAGCACTTTGAGTTGAAGGCGGAAAAGCACTACATAAAAATATGACCATTTACCCATTTTTGGATTCTTTTTAGCACTCAAATATTGACCTGTTTTATCTTGTGTTCGCCGTCACTTTGCAAACACATTAAACTCAACACCAATTAGAGCGCAAACCAGTTTTTAAACATGTTAGTAATGTACCGTGTAAGTGGTGTAAGATGCATTTTTATTCTTCTCTTAGTGGATAACCTCACTATTAAGACCTGTGGTTTACGATGGCAAGAAATCACAAGTTAGAATAGGTAATGGGCTGAGTGTGCTTAGTAAATCTTGAAAGGAAAAAAAGAGTGGCCAATAACGCTGCGTTTCATCTTATCCAGGCCCCCCATTGCCTTCAGGCCGAGGATCTCACAAAGGTTTGATCTGACCACAAGTCTTAAATGTAAGGACTCCTCTTCCTGTGGTGGCTGGTTATACGTGAGCATGGGCCTGAGAGGCAGCAGAGAGGCACAGGGCTGCGGTGAGTTAACGATCATTAACGGCAAGAAAGTTATAGCATCAAACTCCTCTGACCCTATCCCCACGGCGGCAGAAATACATCACACACGCATGATGTCATCACAAATTGCCAGTGGCCAGGATGTTTCCAAACCTGATAATCACCCCACTGTGGGTAGTCCCCCGCTCCTCGGAGATCAGACCCTCCGTGTTGTACAAACATGTCTTCTTCAGGACCAATATTTCTTCCATTTCCTCTGTTTACTGGATGGAAACTTTGACTTATTGTGCTGTGGTTTTACTGTTGTAAGAGTATTGAGATGCTACAGAACATACTTGTGTAACTTGTTTGACCTTTTCATGCAGTTCATTAAGTGTTTTAACTTGAATAATATTAGTGCATGTGAGAAAAAGACTCAAATCCAGATGTACTGTAACAGACCATTTTAACAGTTTTCTTTATTTTGAACCAGTGCTCGGTCCCAGAGAGGTGCGAGCAGGGTGCGACCCCCTCCCCGCTGTGCGGCGGAAGCAGACATGTTTGGACTGAGGGGTGTGAGGGCGCGGGACAGACACTTGAGCTAATGTGAGCCGTCAGGGCTGTCCGCCGCTGCAGTTAATGTGAGCCGTCAGGGCTGTCCGCCGCTGCAGTTAATGTGAGCCGTCAGGGCTGTCCGCCGCTGCAGTTAATGTGAGCCGTCAGGGCTGTCCGCCGCTGCGGCTAATGTGAGCCGTCAGGGCTGTCCACTGCTGCAGCGGGACCTGAGGTGTGAGAGAAGTGTCCTGAGCCAGAGACACCAGGAAACACTGTACAAGGAAAACACGGCTCTGAGTTTGGCCTTGAGCTGTGCTCTGCTGAACGAGCCGCCGGAGCTGCGGCTCTGTAGGGACATATAAATCTTGTAGATGCTAACAGTATACAGTAGTCGCTGTCTTGTTACTTTTGGGGTGAGCGATAAAGCCATCATTGTCTATGTTCCTCAAATGTGCTGCTGTGCAGTTATGCTGTGGCCTTATGTTGTATCATGAGCCTGTTGTCGGGCTGATTACAGGCTTCTTCAAACAGAGAAGAGATGCCCAGTAGCAAAATGTTTACATACACCTCAAATGACAGTTTACCAAAGGCCAGCATGTTTCATTCATAAACATGCAGGAGCATTTGGAGGTGATTACAGGAACACCTGTGCTCTGAAGGCTCAGGGCTTGTCATGTTTGTGGTGGAGTCTCTTTGTGACACAGGGTGTGATGGCTACTCACTTCCTTCCAAAGGAAGTTATAAAGACACCCGCTTGCCTCTAAAAACTGTGGTCTAATGACTACCATATACTGTGAAGAAAGTGGATGCAGATATGTGGCAAAAGCCTCTGGCTCTGTGAGTGATAGTGAAATGAAAGATCGATGGAGTGTCTACAGACAGTCTATGGAATGAAAATGTGAAATGAAGTGATAGAAATAGTTGGTGTGGGTGTTTCACAGCAGCAGCCAGCTGCTGTCTCAAGCAAAGATAAAGCTCTTTTACAGTAAAGGGCTGGTCTGCTCTGAGGCACAGGTCTCTGGGTCTCTGTGCAGAGGGAGTGCACCTGCGCTGGGCGGGTGAAGGCCGCACACAGCCCCTGCAGCTTTAAAGAACATAAAACTCAGATATGTGAGATATGGCACAGCTAAAACCTGTGAAAAACATGTTTTCTGCACATGCATGGTCTGAGGGTGTGTCTTTAATCGTTTTTATTGCCCTCTTCTGTTAATCCCACTTGTCTGCAGTCTGCCACCTCGCTGCTGTGTCTAAATCCCACACAACGATCATTAAGTGGTAATTACACCTGGTTCAGCGATAAGTGTGAACAGAGTGTTACTGTGCCGATGACTGCCAACAGCTTTAGCCACTAACAACCTCAAAATGTATGCACTGTCAACACATTCAGCGTCATGTTGTAAAAAGTAATCTGATGAAAGGCCTGATAGATGAGACGCCCACCTCACAGGCCGGGCACAAGCGCAGACAGAAAGTGGGCTGTAGTTTAAAGCGCTGGGCGATGCTGAGCGTAAGTGGGACAAGTTGATAATGAGTTGCAGCGTTGTTATGAGGAACTGGCCTTGAACTGTATTGTTTTCTATAGGCGAGTGTTTAAACCATATGTGTGCCTGCAGAAGAGGAAGGACAATGGTGAGCCCAAAGCCAGGCAGCCTAATGACCAGCAGAGAGCGGAGCGGTCCCTCACTCAAAAGTAATTAGATCCTTCTTTACTCCAGCTCTGGCCAATCAGCTCACAGTGCAGCCTTTGTACCCGCTCCTTCTCCAACTGGCTTTAATAGAGATGCGGAGTCTGGGCAAAGCAAGGGCCCAAAGCCACGCTGCGAAAGTGGCAGGTGCGGAGTAGGAAGTCACACTGTACTTTCACACTTACCTCACTGCACCTGCACGGCAACAGGGCAGACTAATTACATTACACGCAGTCCCGTATTTATGTTATGGGCTAGCGGTTAATTAGAACGTTATTTCGATGTTTTGGCTTTTTTTTACTCTCGGAAAGTCCTCATAGTAAAGCAAACTTAAATAGTCTTAATGATCAAATTGCAAAAGCTTTAAATATTTAGTCTTTTGAAAACAACAAAATACATCATCTGCTTTGGGCAGAATAAACCCTGTTAACCCTGTGTAGACCTTGATAAACGGAAATGCATGTGCTTCTGGTATTAGTTTAGTAGTTCACGTTGCTCTTAAATTTGGACTGTCAACTGGATCTTAACTTGAAATATAATCACATTCACATTTTTTTCCAAAATCATTCAGTGAGCACACTGATGTTTTGTAGATTATGTGGATGCAAACGATATAAATCAGATTTGTTGTTTTAATGTAAGGTCACTCACTCTGTTTATGCGTGTGGGGTCCGACTGGCAGTTGATAAAGAGGCAGCCCGAGGAAGAAGCGGGACACGATGAGAGACGAGGCCCTGACCCCGGGACGTCCTGCGGAGACCTGAGAGCTTTGGGGTCACGGGGGCCAGTCTGGGGGGGGCAGAGATGGAGCGAGGGAGGAAGATGGGGGTGCGCCGAAACACTGGACTCATGAGAACCAGATGAAGGGCAGCCCTGACGACTCTCCAGAGTGTCCAGAGGAAAAGCAGCAGAAGAAAAAGGGGTCGTAAAGCCGTCAGACTGGGCCTGTGTCTCTCTATCATGGTGCTGTGCACACCACCTGCATTTCTACATTCAGTCATGGACCAACATGTGTACTGCATATGGACTATAATGTATATTTGGGACTAACCCAACTAGTTTTGTCAGTTTCCTGCTAACAAGTGATGGAGTGTGGCAGAAAATATACAGTAGAAATTTAATATGGCAGCTGCAAATGTTTATTCCTATATAAAATGGAACCTAATATGCCTTTTATGGTTTTACCTCGCTGTGACCTGTGTAAAGTTGCCAACTTGTGCATTTCTTGATGTCCCTCATATGATATATACGAATACACATATTTTTATTTTGCAGTGGAACATGACAAAGAGTTCTTCCCTCTGCGGCGGCATCACAAGGAGTTTCGCTTCGACCTGTCGAAGATCCCGGAGGGCGAAGCCGTCACTGCGGCCGAGTTCAGGATCTATAAAGACTTCATCCACGAACGATTCGACAACGAAACCTTCCGCATCAGCGTGTACCAGGTGCTGGAGGAGCACTCAGACAGGTGAATACACAGTTTATGGACCGGTCCTGCTGACAGTGTCACAGTTCATCACAACCTGGGACAGAAGGGGCCAAAGGAAACGAATACTGCAGCATTGCTTTAATTCATTGTATATATAGATTTTTAAGTTTGTTCTAGTTCATTCTTAGTTAATGACACCTGCCAGTTGATGTCAGCCTATTTTCCCTGCTCTGCTTTTCCAGTCACTTTCTATCAGTCTTCTCTCTCACCTTCCCTCATCCTGTCTTCTCAGCTCTACACCAAAACCCTCCTCCACCCCATACCACCGCAGCAGCACAACCATCCGTCACCCCAGCCACTCAACCTTTCTTCTTATTGTATTTATATGTTTTATCTTATTTTATCTTGTTCAGTGTCCTTGGGTGCTTTGAAAGGCGCTTATAAATAAAGTGCATTATTCTTCACAACCACCCATGCCATTAGTTTTTTCGACACGACGGAAGTTTCAGTTTATATTTAAATGTAACTTTTAAGTACAATTTCAGTGCATGTAAAACGCCTCAGTTGTAATCAGCCAACTTTGTGAGCCAAATCAAACTGTAGCCCCACCTCGTATGTGTTTAATCTGTGCTGTTCAGAGAGCGGCCACATGGTTTTACTAAAGGTTTCTGATGTCCGATGGGAACAACAAAGTCATTTATTCCTTTGCCAGGGACAGGCCTGAGCTCTCGACACACTATCTGCCTTCTTTGAAAAGGGGTCAGAATTCACAAAGAATGGAGAATAAGGCGTTTTAGTCCAGTCCACTTTGTATCTGGACAATAGGGTGGACTTGGACATGCACTATTTCACGCGTTACATTTCACAGTCTCTACTCATGCAGCTGTTCTGAGGAGCTGGCTCTGTGGTTTGTATGGGATTTTATGTAATTTTTTTGGAACTAGGCCTGTCACGATAACACATTTTGAACCGTGTTATATCGCTACAGAGAAATATCGCGATAAATGATAATATTTAACTATTTATGATTTAAGTAATGTAAGATAATCCCAGTAAACCCTTTTTAAATAGACGGTTTCATTAAAAGACATGAGCTGCAGCAAATAAACAGCAGAATGTACCAATAATTATCCATAAAAGGGACGTATTCACCCTCCACAGCTCAAATCGTATCATTATCATAACAATAAAAATACCCCAGATCTCCCCGTATCATGACAGGCCTATAATGACTTTATACATCATAGTAAAAGGTTGGACAATAACATTTTGTAAATCCCCAACAAAGATTTGATTTGATTTTACCCGTAGACTGTGTAAAGAAGTGGACTAAGCGAGTGTGACGTCACCCACAGCGTTCGGCTCCCGACAAATGAATCTTATCGAGGCCGGAGCAGTTACAGGGGCCAATTTATCTGTTATTAATGTTCATATCTTGAGTTACGGACACAATGGCAAACTAAAAACACCAGGATCATGTAGAGCGGGTTAATACGAACATATTAAGACCAAAATGACGAGTCTGACAGCAGCAGTTATAGAGAGAGGAGCGACGGTTTTTCAAAAGAAAGTGAATTGGAGCCAGTCGATGGAGCCGGAAGCGCGTCCATGATCACTTCCTATTTGGAACGCGGCGGCTAGCGGGTTAGCTACGTCCATTTATATAAACAGTCTATGATTTTGAGATTTGAGATTCGGAATTCTTTTTCTAGAGAGACCTGGCCAAGGTAGCAGCCAACACAATCAATACAAAACAGTAAAATCATAAAATATTACATTATAAAACCATTTGCATCTCTTAAGAAAAACATACACAGGTCACCACATGTTTTATTATTCTCTTGAACTTATCCAGTGACACCACAGACTTTAATTTAAAGGTCCTATATTACACAAAATTGACTCTTGTAGCTTTAAGCCATGTTCTAACGCTGTTAACGCCTCCTCAAAAACAGACCTGGAGTTGTGTTTTGTTTCATTCACACGTTTGAGTAACACTTTATTATTAGTCTGTCTACATCTCCAAAGCTCAAAATGCTCTGTTCCACCTTGTGATGTCGTGAAGTGGCAGTTTTAACAGCTCCTTTCACCTTTAGTTCAGTAGAGATGGTCAATTCCAGGGCTGGTAATCATCCAAATGATTCTAGTAAAGGTGTGTGGAGTTTAAAAACACAGCGGAGCACTTCCTGTATTACCACATGACATCACAAGGTGGAACAGAGTGTTTTCTGTTTGAGAGAAGAACTCAGCCTAAATATGCAGGGTTTGTGTGTTAAACATGTGTGAATGAAACAAAACACAACTCCAGGTCTGTTTGTGACGAGGAAACAACATTAGAACAGATCGTAAATAGCGTAATATGAGCCTTTCTTAAGATTTTTCTATAAATTATTATTAAAAGTTCATGGTGCTGCGTAAGAAAAGCTCAGTGAGGAACATAGATACATTGAAAAGTAAATGGGAGGAGGAGCGAAGCCGGCAACTACCTCAAGTATGGCTTTATAGCTAAACATGAACCAATGCTGTTTTCTGCTAATTGTCAGTGATGTCCAGCTGTCACGACAACACATTTTGAAGTTCGATATATCGCTGAAATAAATATAGACGATAAACGATAATATTGAAACTAATTCATGCCACTGACACAAAAACCCAAGAGCAGATTTAAACCACAAAAACTATTCTAAATCTACAATATTGTTAAAAAACACGAGCTGCACTAAATAAAAAACCCAAAGCCAATTTAAACCACAAAAACTATTCTAAATCTACAATATTGTTAAAAAACACGAGCTGCACTAAATAAACAGCAGAATGAAACACTTTAGTCGTTAGTTTGCATCTGTAATGAGTCAGACAAGTGATTAATTCAATCTGTTACGGCTTAAATTGTGTCATACAGCCAAAAACTAACCAAAAATGTCCCAGTAGTGCAAAGAAAATGCACACTTGATAAATACTGACCCCAAAAATATAGTTCCAGCTTCATATATGGAATGATAAGTCCATATAGTGATTATTGTGACAGGCCTGTGTCCAGCCAACTTGATTACAAACAGTGCAGTGATGAGACAGGGACGTAGCATTGGTGATAAACAGAGTCCGGTTTGTGCAGAGTGGAAGAGGAGGAACAAGGAATATACAAGAAAACTGAAAGAAAAGCCCCGTTTATGCCCCACCTCTCCACCCTGGCATTTAATACTAGCTACACAGGTCATCTTGGTGGTTTATTTTTATTTTTTCTTGAGTTTTATGTGAAGCGCGTTGGTCAGCTGAAGTTGTTTTAAATGTGGTATAGAAATAGACTTGAATTGAAAAAAAGAAACCAATTTTAGCTAACCAAGATAACTGCCTTCATATGACCGGATTATGCACAAAATAGATACTTTTATGTTCTCGTCTTGGTCGTTGTTGTTTTTTACTTATAACAAAGTATATTTCTATAATATTTTTCTTTTCAGACATGGAACTTATGTATATATTAAACACTCTGTATCTGATTTTTACCGTCTTAAAAACTTGAGAAACAAAAACTAACTATTGGCAGAGCTCCAAAGTTATTCCTCACTGACCTTATGCATTCAGAGCGTCCTGACTATTCACCATGATGAGTTTATAAGTGCGTTTTACGACTTTCAGAGACGAGAGCGGAGTTTAGCGTGACGACGTGACGTTAGCAACATTTAGCATCGTAGCAGTGCACTTCCTGATTATCGGACAATAAAACGTTTTATAATTAGCTGCAGACAGAACACAGCGGTCTTATTTTTACCTTTGCTTATACGGTATATCTCTGCAAGGGCATGAAACATGTGGAAAAAACTGGTACACAATCGTGAAATAAAAACACCAGGATCATCTAGAGCGGGTTAATACGAACATTTAAGACCAAAATGGCGAGTCTGACAGCAGCAGGTACAGAGAGAGGGGCCACAGTTTTTTAATAGAAAGTGAATTGGAGCCAGAGTCGATGGAGCCGGAAGCGCAGCCATGGTCACTTCCTGTTTGGAACGCGGCGGCTAGCACGTTAGCTACGCCCATTTATACATACAGGCCCTTTAATATTCATAACATTTGTAAACTGTAAACAAATGTAATTTTTAAAATATTATTCTTAATCACAGTTATTTTGAACATGAGAATCGAGACACACAATTTCAAAATCATCCCATCCCCTCGTCTCTCCATCCAACTCTAGTAAATAATGGACAGAGTGTGTTGTATGAAAGGACTAAACGGTTATAAAGCCATTATTGTCAATTAAGAAAATGAACTGCTCCCCTGGGCCTCACCATCTGGACCTCTTTCTCCCCCCCTCTCCCTCTCCTCTCCCTCTCTCCCTCTCCGCTCCCCTCCTCTCACGCTCTGCTCTATCTCTTCCACTGTTTCGCTCGTCACACTCCTCTGACCGCGAGCTCTGCCGTCTCAGCTGCGGTCACTTGGCTTTACGCTGCGGTCCAGAGCGAATACGAACTGACCCGTGTGTGGGAACGTGTTGGGTTAAAGGGACTGTAGATATATGTACGAAAACGTGATCTAACGACGTCCCCAGAAACGAGGTGGACACGTTCAAATCAGATATAGCTCTTCCTGGTAACAAATGTAATAAGATAAGATAGATAGATAAGACGGAGGGGTCACATGCTTTAACACAGAGAAATGCTGATTTAGTCTTGGTCACAAAATCACTGGACATGATGGCCAACTTATTTATGTTAAAATTTGGTGTTTTGGTTCTCAAGACGATTATCCAAACAGAATGCAAAATGACCAACACAAGTCTGTCATTTGGGTTGCCAGTTTCAGTGCTGAAATCCAGTTTGGTTCTCAGACGATTATCCAAACAGAATGCAAAATGACCAACACAAGTCTGTCATTTGGGTTGCCAGTTTCAGTGCTGAAATCCAGTTGGTTTGAATCTAAAAGAACTCTTTTTGATCTGAGTCATATCATTAATCTGGTGCTAGTGCGGCCTCTGCAGCTCAGTGAGTGAATTCTGGAGGTTCTGAGTTTTCCTGAGGCCTGTCCAGATACTGAGAATGAGAAAAAAACTGCAGGTTTAGGCATTAAAACCTCAAATAATATTTTTGAAAACATGTTTTAACACATTTATCTTAGACTGACATAATATTGTCTGAATATCTAAAAACACAGATAAAATGTATCTTTTTAAATATTAAGAATTCATATTGGGAAGTCCTAAATAATAGGGGTTATAGATGAGGATTTAAAAGCAGTAGTAATGTCATTTAAAAATAACCTTTACTTTTTAGTTGTGTGAGTTCGTAACCTCTCCCTCCCGTGTCCTTCTCAGAGAGTCTGACCTGTTCCTGCTGGACTCGCGGGTCATCTGGGCGGCGGAGGAGGGCTGGCTCGTGTTCGACATCACAGCCACCAGGAAACA
>KN472465.1:1573-23586 GCA_000787095.1 Periophthalmodon schlosseri
GAGGGATAGAACTGGGTAGCACTGAAAATAAGAAATTTTGATAGAGCCATTCTACAGTGCAAGGGAAGACTGTGAGAAAACAATGCATTGTTTGAAAGCTGCATAGAATAAAATGCACAAATGAAACCACATCAAAATCAATTTCAATGCAGAAGTTGCAAAGGTGCACTGTGTAACTTTCCCTGCGGGGGGTCTGCTACCTGCTTATCTCAAAACATGCATTCTTACTGTGCACAGGGTCACCTCTCCACAGATCTGACCTGTAACTTGACCTGGTGTTGTGCTACCTGCTTGTCCTGGCTTGTCTTCTTGAACATTCCAGGTAAAGCTTTAACATCTCCATGGAGACAGGTTGCTTACCCTCCCTGAGAAAAGTTCCAAAGTGCATATTTAATTAGGCTAATACTTTATTGTCAGTGATGATGTCTCTGCAAGTCATTATGCACAAATGACAGAACTGACATCTCCACGTTATCACTATACTGTAAGTTCAAGTCAGACTATGCCCTGCAGGGATGAATGCATTGCTTATTTGAATAAACATTACTAAAAGCACTGTACAAAAAATAAATGTATGCATATATAGCAAAGAAACATACTACCACTACAACACAATCAGTGATAGTAACTTAAGCTTAAATCCTTTCATTTTACCATGCACGTGCACCGATCAAATGAATTCTGCAGTTTAAGTTTAACAGGACCTCATCACATCTGGCATTTGCACATATAAAGAGGGATTAGGCAATGATGACATCTACCTCAGACCTGCGTAGTGGGCGAGCGGTGTTTTCACTTTGTTATCGACTTTCCCTCTCACCGTGTATGTTTCTAGGCAGTGCAGTGACACAGCATCTCTATCTCTCCCTCTCTCTCTCCTTCCCTCCCTCTTGCATCCAGGCACACCTCACGGCTCACACTCACCGGAAGTTACCAAGTCGCAAAGGGGAAGAAGTAAAAAAGCATTATTCAGTGTGCTTCTTATGTAACTGAATCCCACAGTAAAACAAAAAGCGATGTAATTCTCCAATACCAGCTAATATTGATAAAAAGGTGTTCCCTGGACTTCCCACTCAATTAGAACAGTATGTTCCAGTAAAACAAGGTAATAAGTCATTTCTGTGCGGTGTGGGAGGACTACTCAGATTGTCAACGCCGCTGAAATTGACCAATGAAACATGAGTCAGCCCAAAGAAAGATGTGAGGCACATTTGACTTCTGATTTCACCTCTCCAGCACAGTTCAAAGCAGCTCTATGGAGTTTTTTGTCAAACCAGAGAATAAACCGTGCAGTGGTAAGGTCGGCCCCATTTGTGCAGACTGCAGTTGCACTCCGAGCCTTTTGAGACTACATCCAGCATTACAAGCTTACACAATATCACTTCAAGTCCGACTTATAGAAATGGGCAAATATATGAAGATAGCTTTAAGTCATGCAGTTTACAATCCCTTTACACAAGATTGGGTTAAAAAGTACTGTTATGAACACAAGTGCGTAATAAGTATGGGGTATTAAATTATTCTAGCCTAAACAGGACTCATTTAGGACAGAGCCAGCACTAAAACAGTCTTTGGACTTTGTAACTATTATGTTGGAGCGTCTGCTGTGCACCTACAGAAATGTTATTGCTTTTCTTGGAATGTATAGCATTAAAGTTATCTATCTCCATGGAGATGAGCATGGACTCTACCAGAAAAAAAATGTGACGTGGAGCATCTTTAACCAGAGGGCTGTTCCAGAAAATATCTCCATAAGTTTCCTAACCTATCTAATTTGGCTAAGTCTGGTTTACCTTAGCTGAGCCTGCAATAAGGAATGGACTAGAAGGCTAAATAATTTTGTGGTAAGATACATGTTGGGCAATCAGTCTGACTTGCTGAGCAACTTTTCAGGAACAGCCCTATGCAGTTTGTAAATATCACTGAACTAATACATGGACAAAACCAAGATTAACCCGAGTTCAAACGGGATTAAACTAGGTCTAAACTCCAACTAAAACAGGACTGCACCAGGTCTTAAACAGAAGCAAAATTAAAACTGAGTAAGAGAAAGTTAATCCAATTAGGTTTTCACCATAAACTGTATATATAAATGGACATAACTAGCCCGCTAGCCGCCACGTTCCAAATAGGAAGTGAGCATGGGCGCACTTCCGACTCCAATTCACTTTCTATTGAAAAACTGTTGCCCCTCTCTCAATAACTGCTGCTGTTAGGCTTGTCATTTTGGTCTTAAAATGTTTGTATTACCCCACTCTACATGATCCTGGTATTTTTATTTCGCTATTTTGGGTCTTAAAATTTTGTATTACCCCACTCTACATGATCCTGGTATTTTTATTTCGCTATTTTGTCTGTAAATCAACATATGAACAATAATAACAGACAAATCAGGTGCATTCTTTCGCTGAGGTCGCTCCTGCTAGACTTAGCAATAGGTTTGATTGACAGCGTTGCTAAGCACCTGGTCCCTGCTAAACCAGCGGTGTGGGCGGGAAGTGGTGTTACCTTCAACAGCCTCACTCTGGATTGGCTCTTTGGAATTCTGACCGCCAGTATCATAGCAACCAAACATGGAACTTGGCTCAAAATTCGCCCCTATAACTGCTAACCTCGATGAGCTTCATTTGGCTGGAGCAAAACGCTATGGGTGACGTCATACTCACTTGTCCACTTGAGCTTAACCAAAACTAGATTATACAGAATGAATCAAATCAGGTCTAAACCAGGAGAGGGCATTCAGTGGGTGTGCAGGTTAAAGTCTTAGGTGCAAAACTTCTTCCCCTCTTAAGAACTTAACAACTGCAAATTTCATGAAGGATTTATCATTCATAATTTGAGTCAAAGCTGCTGTGCATACACATGGCTTTAGAGGCTTAAGAAGAGGAGCAAATTATTTTCTGTCAGGGGAAGTCAAATTGGATTTTTGAAGTGAACACAGGGCATGTGAGGGCTTCAATCAACTCTAAGGGCCTTGTTTTGACTGTGGAGCACCGGGTGGAAACGTACCACCATACTTCAATATATTTCAGCTGAAAATTTGTCTTGGAAGCTCAGGAGATGTGGTGAAATGGATGTCCAAAGTGCTGTTACAATAAAACGATACTTCTTTCTGAACAGAGGATGGAAAAAGCGTCAGTTAGAGATAAGAGCAACCTCGCTTTGCTGCTGGGATAATGCACCCAAACATTCTGAATGAAGTGCAGACTGAAGATGTGATGGCTAGCTCTGAAACTATACAGAATTGTTTGCAAAAGTGAGATGTATAGGTGCGTTTTGTAACTTTACAGGTGGAGAGTCTGCTACCTGCTTGTCTCCGTGGGAATGTCACTGCTTTGCCTGAAATGTTCCGCAGTGGTAGCATATCTATTTCAGATTTTTCTTGCTAGATAAATACCTTAAAAAACATGCATTCTTACTGTAAGCATGGTCACCTGTCCACAGACCTGTAACTTGGCCTAGTGACCTGCTTGTCTCCATTGAGATTGAGACAGGTTGCCATATTGTGGGACATTCCAGGCAGACAATAACATCTCCATGGAGACGAGCATAGCGCACCTTTATACTGTATTTTGTATTTGTCAGACTTTGAAAAGACCTGAATTCAATTTAAAGTTTGATACTACCCAATATATTGAGATATGCACAAATTGTTATTGGGATTATTACAAAAATTACTGTCACAGTTCTGCCTGTTTTTTCATGTTTATCCCAGTCCAGCTCCGTTTCCCAGCCTGTTCCGGTCCTTCTTTTGCCACCTCCCTGTTTTCCCTGCAGCTGCTATTCATTTGCTAATCAGCCCAGGGTAGGCTATATATACTCCCTCTGTTCACATAGTTCTTGCTAGATTGTCGATCAGTCAAGAGAGTTGTTCAGGTACAGAGCTTGAGCATATCTGTTTGAATTCTGTAATTCTGAACTTGTATTAAAGTCTGTCTGAGGGACCTGTTTCTCATATTGATTCCCCGTAGTGGAAGAGATTTGTGTTGATATTAACTGAGGAATGAATGTCTTATTTGTTTATTGCCTTAGTGTCCTTCAAACAGGTAATTCTTAATATGACAACTTTCTGTTGTATTTACTTAGACCAAGAAGTTGGCTGTATATTTTGTGTTGCATTTGAGTCCATTTTTATCTGCGTGATAATTACAGCTCATTCATTCACCTTTCCCTTGTATTTGTTAGGGGTCGTGAGAAGATTGGACAATGGCCAATTAGCAGGAGAAAAATGAAGGGTTCTAAATTGCTAACTAGTGCCCTGTGTGGCCACCTCCAGCAGAATAGATTTTATTTTACCAATTTCCCTAATTTTGATTCTGATGTAGCTGTATGGGATTTGCACAACTATTAAACCACTGTAATATCTTTCCTGTCTGTTTACCATTTACATAAATCAATACTCATCCTATAAGACAGTCACATTTTTATATAGCGCATTTCTATCTTCAAGGCACTCAAAGCACTTTACATCACGGAACCACTCACCCATTCGCACACACATTCATACACCGGTGTACGCAGACACTGAGGGTGAAGTGGGTTAAGTGTCTTGCCCAAGCACACAAAAACAGCAT
The DNA here is from genome assembly GCA_000787095.1 of Periophthalmodon schlosseri. Classification (NCBI taxonomy): domain Eukaryota; kingdom Metazoa; phylum Chordata; class Actinopteri; order Gobiiformes; family Gobiidae; genus Periophthalmodon; species Periophthalmodon schlosseri. The sequence continues at coordinate 6,148 of KN472465.1, forward strand.
TTATCTGTGGGAACTGGAATCGCACCGCCAAACTGTGGGTCAGTGGATCTGACCGCTCAACCAATGATGTTTATGTCGAGAGCGGGATTTGAACCGCCAACCTTTGTATCAGTGAACAAACACTCTGCCAACTGTCACCCGTAGTATTGAGTTTGAATTTTACCAGTCACGACTAGATCCGTCTTTCACCTAATTATTTTTCTTTCTAATAGTTTTCTTTCTATTTTGAATGTTGTCTTTGGGGAATATTATATGAGTCAAATGATTTAGATGTTTTTATGTTAATTATGAGTCATTATTTTCACTCAGTAGTTTAGTTGAACAACACAATGTAACACAATCAAAACAACCTAACTTAAATCTGAGTGGGAATTGGGAATACCTCTTTCTGGCTGTGTGACGTCTTACCCCATCCTCTTACCGTCATTCCGCTCCCCTTTGAGACAGGGAAGTCAATGGATCTCTATAAAACTTAATGAAACCCATAGGAGCGGTCTGGGCAGTGAAACTAAGCTTGTTTTGAGATACACTGCCAAATGAATACCAAAGTTTTGCTGCAAATTGCACTAGGATTGCTGCCGTTATAATGATGCACAGATATTCATGAAACTCTGATTGGATGTTATTGGATTTGCCTAGAGCTGTGACCTGTGGGGTACTGGTCACTGGAATGGAAAGTTCCTAATATAGATATATATATATAATTACAGGTGTACTTGGATAGACCTGTGAAACTGGACTAATTTGTGCTACTATTGCATTTTAAATCCATAGTATGTAATTTTATTTTATTTTTTGAAAAAAAAAATAGACACACATTTTTTTATTTTTATTTTTATTTTTTTGATTATGGATATTTTTATTGCACTGAAACACATAGAAAAACATGTGTCCTTACTGTGAGGCTTGCATCTCCACAAACCTAACTCTTACTTGTTGCTTGTTTCCATGGAAATGTTGTTTCTTTGGCTATAATATCCAACAGTATGGTATAAAGCGTATCTATCTCCATGGAGAATGTTCCGAAGTATGGTTTTAACTTTCTATTTCCATGGAATCATGCAGTTGATTTTCCATCTCCAGAAAGTTACATACTATCACTTTTTGTTTGTGTTGTCTGAACCGAGCAATCACGAAAATAATAGTTAATAAATCTCACTGGGTTTCCCCTGTATAAATAAAGATAAATCAACCAGTTACCCAATGTATTGCTATGTTTAAGTCTGGGTTGTTTCCTCTTAAGGTTATCTGTGGGATTGAATAATAACAATACGACATTTGATGAGCTTAATTCTCCTCCATCACCTCCTCCACTCTGCGTGCTTGTCATCAGCGGCTGTCAGTCAGGGCATCTGACACAGTCCCGATCTGCAGTGTCTTTATTGAGTGATTCACAATGAGGCTATTCCTAGATTATGGAGGCCGACGTGTTGACTCTAGTGTGGGAACAGGCGGCACCTTTTCCATTAAATTTAGCATGTGAATATGTGATTATGGTGTTCTATAAGTGAATGTATGTCTATATTTGCGTGTGACATTGATGGGACGCAGCATGAGACACATCAGACAGATCAGATGTTGTTTGTGTAGTGCATCTAAAGTTCAACAATATAAATGCTAAAGGTTGGAAGGTAAAGTTGAAACTATAGATTATTTTAACAGCGGCTTGGTGTAACCTTTGATAGTTTTGTCACTATAAGTCATGCTCCTATTTGAGAGGCTAAGACAATCAATAAAAACAACTGTCTTACGGTGATGTAATTAAAATGTTGGTTCTATAGCTATAAAAATATTCCCACATACATGTGATGTACATAAGTGTGAGCTTGGTCCAGTGTAGTGTGTTCAATGAATGGTACAGCTGTGGTGTGGAAGCAACTGTTGAAAGGCAAAGCTCTCATTTACCGGTTAATCAATGCCCCAGTCGGTCATGAGCATGGGGTCATGGCCAAAAGGACATGTACGACCAAAGATACAAGAGGTCAAAATGAAATACTGCAGAGTGTAGCTCGGAGTAGAGCCGCTGCTCCTCGACCTCCAGAAGAGCCAGCTGAGGTGGCTTGTAGATTTGTAGTCTTCCAATATTATTTCCAAATAAAGGTTCTTATTAACACACTAGTGAATAGTTTACACATACTTTGACATGCCTCCTGCATTCTTCTTCACAAGGGTCACGTGATGTTACGGTGACATGATTTACACACCATTCTCCTACTTGCATTGGTATGTGAATAGCGCTATCTGCAGTCAGACTTTTCCAGTTGGACTGCCATCTCAAGTCCTTGAAAGTTGATAGGCCCCCTCGTCCCAGTTTACTGTCCTGGGGGCTTGTTTCTGGACCTCAGTAGCTTCCTTAATCCAGCATTTGTGTTTGTTGTTGTCCATTCCAATGACTAGATGGCGCTATTCCCTTACCAATGCAGGTAGGAGAATGGCACCAAAATCTTTGTAAATCAGCTGGCAAGACGTGTCCCTTAACATCACATGACCCTTTTGAAGGTGGATGCAGAACAGGAACGGTGCCAGACATTTTTGGTTGGAGGAGCTATGGCAGTGCTAAATTCTTTAATGGGGGCACTCACTTAACAGGTTAAATGAGAGTTTTGTATGGATGTGAGTGCACCCTTTCCCTCTACCATGTTTAAACAAGTTTAAATGTAGTTAGCCCCTGTAGTGATTTATGAAAACTAACCTGGAATACTGTTCTGAACACCCTATGGTTGCCATTTGAACATTTTTAGTCGAGACTGGATGTGCTATGAAAGTGAGGCAAAAATCTTTGGAGGAGCTATGGGGGGGCATTGACCATTCTATGGGAGGCTAGGCCCCCACACTGGTCTATTAAAAATAACTTATTTGGAAATTTGTTGTTGCACCCTGTATGCCTCCCCAGGGAGGTGTTCTGGGCCTGTCTCATCAGGAAAAGGGCCGATAAGACTTAAGACTGTTTCTAATGTATTTACAACAATGCATTTAGAATGAGATCAGACCAAGTCCACATCAGGTCACCACACCAGATCTAAACTGGATTCAGTTTAGGACCAAATAACGGCAAGTGTGAATGCACCCTATGTTTTATTGAATGTGCAGTGATGTCTAAACCACACAGTTGACCACCCATTTCAGGTTTAAAGTAGCTCAGGATCACTTATACTGTATTGGAGAAATGTATAGATACAGACATTTACTTTAATATGCTATAATCAGTCTGCTACTTCCATGTGCAAATATAGCTCCCTAAACTGTATATAGGCTCCTATACAACAACACGTACTCAACTCAAATTTGTGGCATTATCTGAAAATGTACTCAGCCCTGTTTGACGTGTTAGACTACAATGACAACCCATTGATCAAAAAAAATCCTTGTCATTTTTCAGCAATGGTCTTAATTTGGCTGTTTGTAGACACACTGTAAAAATGTGACATATTTTTGCTATTTCCATTCACAGAAAATGCCAATCTTTGAATAGGCCTTCCCCATTGGTGTATAATTATGACACAATTGGATATATTTTGCTGCACTGACTCTACTATATAATTGCACAGCGGATGGCAAAACAATTGGGAAAAGGCATTCAGGTTCAGCTCTATTTTTTTCCTCTCTTAGTGCTTGGAGTGTCTTGAATTCTTTTATTTGCTGCACCATTTGGGTTGACTCATAATAATTACAAAGGGAAACTACGTCAAACTTGCTCTTTGCGTGTAATTCTTGTAGTCAGGGGACCCAGATTCTGGCCTAGTCCTGTGTCTTTGGTGCGACACTAATTTGATTTGGAGGAAATGACACATCGATTGACCTTAACACTCCTCCACAAATTCCTCCATAACTGCAGTGCCTTAGCATATGAGCCACCTATCATTTTGTCATCTGTGTTATTATCATGGTACCAGAGTGCTTCCCTCTAGTTCCATTAGCCACCATTTAACTTTATGGCTGTAGAAATAGCTTGTTGTCTGCGCAGTTATGCTATTGTTAGAATTTTTTTTTTTTTGGTGGGGGGGGAATGGACTACTTTGCCACAGCAAGAAGCAATAAGATCATCTCAAGAATGACTCATACAAAGATATGTTTTAATTGCAATTTTAATAGGCTCATATTTTGTACAATACCTCATCCTGCAAGCTAATTTAGCTTAATGATAACTACACTTTAATTAGCCTTAATAAATCATGAACAAAGACTTCAACTATAACTACTTAATAACCCCTAACCATTAAACGATACCTTTTTAGAAGTGTTCTTGACCTGTTGATAAGCATCCAATAGGGAACAAGCGGAATGTTTCTCACGATAGTATAATATCAACAATATCTGCTGCTTTTAATGAAATATAGATACAAGCAACACATTGTGATTCCCTGTTATCTGGGAAATGTGTTTAGGTCATGTAGAAAAATATTGTTCATGATGAAGACAATTATCCTAAGGCAGTCTGCCTCTGTTGGCTGTAATCATCTGTTTCCACTTGCGTCAATGAGCATGAGCATATTGCTAATTTAAATCTGAGACAAAGCTGTTTGCAAATGGTAAATATGGCTGGAATTTTGTTAAGAATCAAACAGTCACTTTACTCTGGTGTCTGTCTGGCTTGAGGGTACTTCATTTGCAAACACTTGTCACTTATTTGTGTTATAGTTTAAAACTTTCATCTGCAGCGTTTGAATCATCAATCAGAATTTGGGAAATGCTCTGCCCCAGTTGCCCAAACTAAACTGAAACTTCTGTGGGGAATTTCCAGCCTGTAATGTCATTATTGTTTAAATCAACAAAAATGTTTAAAGCAGACCTATTATGCAAAATCGACTTTTCAGAGCTTTTAACAAAGTTATAGTTGTTTTCTCTTCTGGTTTACCCTCTTGAAGTTGTTTTTGGAGTGATTTGTGCATGTTTGAGCAATCTTTAATCGCTTATTTTCAAGACACTATATCTGATCATTGATCAATCCCCGTTTTCACCGCCACAGGCACACACCCACTGCTCTGTACTTACTTCATTCTTCAATTTTATTAATCATTGATATGCATAGATTTCACCAGCATTGCATAGTCATTTTGGTATAAATGAAAAAAAATCCACTACTTGTGCGATGTGCAGCTATCCATAGGAGGGGCCAACAGCTACACGGCTCTTTGTTGTGATGATGTTTACGGCGACGTCAGCTCCCCTTGGGCACAGCAGTTTTCTAACGCTGACATCAGCGGACTTGTTTCTTTTATTAAGTCATTTTAAATTAATATTGCAATTAAAAATGTGCAAATTATAACATGATGATCCAAGTGTGTCATAGATTATAATTATATAGCAGACAAAAGTACTACAGGTCTTCTTTAATGCTGTCTCATTCGAGGTAGGTGGTCCTATTGTTTTGCTTCATCTGTGCATTCCACCAATTATGCATTTTCCTTTAGACTTTAAATGTGCACGATATAACTTTCATGGCAAAAGGTCAATTACTTGCTTGTTTTGTCTTCCACAGTATGGCATTAAACTTATCTTGCATTTATTTAATTACAGGTGTTTTAATTGTAAAAAAAACAAACAAAAAAAACCCATGCATTCTTACATTAAGTTGATCCCCTTTCCACAAACCTCACTTCTGACCTTTGGAGGTGTCAACTGCCCGTCCTCATAGAGGCATCACCATGGAAACAAGCAGAGAGATTTTCCACTTTTCCCACTTAAGCATGTACTTTAGCTTGATTCATTTCTTAAATATTAATCTTAGTTTCAACTCAGATTTAACCTTTACTTTTACTGAAATATGTTTGGCTGCTTACATAAGTATATTACAGGATCAAAAGTGTTGAGAAATTTGCCTGTAGGAACAGACTAAGTACATATTTTTTTCATTAGGATCTTGATCAGAACAAGCAGAATTTAGCTCATCTGTGGGAGTGAGTTTAGAAAAGGAGATCTTGGCATGCACTTGTGTCTTGCGTACGTGCTGATGCAAAAGCTCATTATAAAAAAGTATAATGAACGCAAGTGTGTCACATGCAGTAAACGCCCACCTCTCAGTCTCCCTGTAGCTGACAAACAGGTGGCACACAGTTAAACCAGTATAACAAATGGCCCAGCAATAAGAATAAATAAACGCACTGCTGCATCCTACGCCATTCAAACCCGCCCGAAGGCTTCAGGGTTAAGTTTAGTGCCTTTGACGTAGTATTCCCCGAGTTTTGACTGCAGACCAACAGGGCAGGAGAGCCCCCACTATGAGCTGTGAATCACCAGTGTCTAGTTGTTGTTGTTGTTGTTGTAAGATTTCCTAAAGCAGAGAATGGAGAGAGTTAGTGTTAAAATGACAGTTACAAGGACTTTTCAAACTGTTCTGCCAGAGATTCCCCAAGAAATTTAAGTCATTTTCTCAATGAAGTTTTCTAAAGAGTGAATGAATGGCAAGGCTGTTACTTTATGAAAATACTTATGTTTTGTAATGTAGTGATTTTTGTCAGTGTAAAGGTGCATTATGTAACTTTTCTGGTGGGGGATATGCGACCTGCATATATTTGTTTTTTGTTGATTTTTTTATTTGAAGTACTAGAAGTTGTTTTTTTGTTTTTTTTAAATGTGCTATAAACATAAAATTTAGTTGAATTTTTCTGTATGGTGACACCGCTCACAGTAAGAATAAAAACTCCTGTTTAAACTTGCTTCTATCTTTTATTTAAGTCATACTGGAACATTCTTAAACATTAATATGGGTTTATCAACAACTGTTACCCATTTGTAGACATTTACATCTTAATGTTATTGCTTTAATAATGTTACGTATATAATTTTTTTTTTTTTTTTTAATTATTTATTCATAACTTTTCTTTAGTATATACAACATGAAACAAAGAAACCAAACAATCGAACAATACAGAGACTGGTCTGAAACACGATAATCCAAGGTCCATAAAGATTTGTGGTAGTTCAAGTCCACAGTAGCTGTCCGTTTGAGTCTGTTTGACACTTTAGTCCGATTGCTTCCAGTGGCTTCTTCCATTTGTCTGTGAAAAGCTGAGAATTTCCATTAATATAATGTTCAAGTCTGATCATAGTCAAGAGGTCAGACATCAATGACTTCCACAGAGAAATAGAGGGAGGATCATCACCCACCCACTTTACCATAATACTCTTTCTAGCCATCATTCAGAATGACTGAACAATATGCTCATTTTGTACCAGTGAAGGAGGAATATGTCCAAGTAAACACATCATTGGGTTTTCTGTCACCTGCTGACCTATGTGCCCACATGAGTTTTACACTTAAGGAAATTTGGTGACGTGTCCACATTGTACTTACTATACATATTTGGAGAAATATATATACATTATGCAAAATATTGTACTGCAATTCTTTAAATCTATTACAAATGAGAGATTTTAGATGGTAAGGTTAAGATTTTGACCCATTGCTGTGAATCAATTTTGCATTTAAGCAAAATTTCCCAAGATTTTCTTAACCATGCCAATTTATCCAGACTGAGGGAATATATTTCCAAATAAAATTTAGATATAAAATGTTTATGCTCTTTAGTATTAATGAAAAACATCTCCAAATGGTACAACTCTGGTGCAAGCTATGCTTTTTTTTTTTAATTGAACAACTACTAAAATATGAGTTAGAGTTTATTTATAGCATAAAAACAGAGCAGACATAGTGAATATTGTTCTGTACTAAGTATAGCTTTGAAAATCTTTTTTTGGAATGATGGCAAAGCTAAACAGAGCTCTTCAATACTATACCATAATTACATACTAATGGCTCTGTAAAAATGAAATTAGCTGGTCTATATGTTACTGCTAAAGCGATTGCTAACTTTTTTTTCTTTTGAATCCATTATATAACCTGTTATTATGGAGTATGAATGGGACACCATCACCCATTATACTCCATAATAAGAATCCATTCATCTTTTTAGTCCCTGTCATCAGTACAGTCATTTCATTTAACTCCCCATGTGCTATGTTTACATATATGTAGTCATCTAAAATAGCGTTGGCGTTTACACCTATATATCATTATATCATTGTGCTAAAATGTTATACGGCCAAGTACTAATTATAACCACAATATATCAATGCCTTGTGTAGATACACATGTTTGTAGAACATGTGTTATATTATTATGAACTCTGCACTTGTTCTCTCACTGTCCACATGCTTAATGAATAACAATAAAAAATCACGACAGTGTTCTTAGACAGTGAATGAACTGTGCATGTTCAGACTGTGCTACAGTGTGTCCTGTTTGTTCTTGGCCTCAGCCTTGGACCCATTTCTGCAGGATACGGCTACAATACAAAGTCATCTACTGTTTCCTGAGGTCATGGCACAAAAACAGTAATAAAGGAGGGATAAGGTGAGAGTGGTCAGGAAAAATCATCACTAGAATAATCAGATAATCCAATAATAAGATGTTTGTGGTTAAGAGAAATCAAAACCAAAAGCAGCTGGTGTCAGTTAATTTGTGGATTTATAAGTGTTGTATTTGGAGGACAAAGTACAATGAATTTTAAAACTGCATTTGCCTTTTTTGCTAGTCTGGCATCTCCAGAATGTTATCTCTGTATTTTTTTATACGGATGGATATCTGGTCCCCACACCCCCCACTACATCTCAAGCCCGATCAAACCTGATAGTGAAAAAAAAAAGAATCTAAAAAAGAAAAATAATCAAATTGCACAAACACGTGAAACGAAGGAGCTCATTGGTCACCTATCATTTACAAATAAAATGACATTTCTTTCACGTCAGACCTGACAGTGTCACTCCAGGAAAGCTATTGTCACAAATGAAAATAGCCCCTTTAGGTGCGAAAACATGACCAATTACGAAACCAAATGGTCACAGTGACATAGCAGCAGCATGGGCAGAGCTGACACAAACAAGGTGTATGTATGTGTGTATGCCACAGCTGAATAACAACTGGACCGCATCTGCATTCTGTCTTGTCATGTCTAAAACAAAACCAATCTGAAATGTTTTTGTGATATAAATTGTTATAAGTTGTATAAATAAAACGTTTTTTAAAAGTGCTCTGGATGACACATACAAGCATATCTACATTAAAATCTACATTGAAATAATCGTTATAAGGAAAAACACTATGATAGTTTACAGTTTTCCACCATCGAGGGGAGTCAAGATCTACTATCCTCTCCTGTGGTCACATGTGGCACTGTTACATGCACCTCTGGGACTACATGAGGTGTGAATCTGTTCGGCTCTATTAGTGAAACACAATGAATATGCATCACATTAACTCTACAGACCTAATTACATGTTAATTAACTGGCTCATTATGTCTGGTCATATCAAAAATATTTGGTCAGAGGAAGTGAATTTGCAATAAGCAACAGGGAATGTGAATAGATGCTACGCATAATGGAAATTATATTATTGAAGAATGGCAAATCATTGAAATGGCACATAATTAAAATACCACAAATTGATTCATAATATTCATTCACGTAAGAGAGGAGGACAATGGAACAGCAGAGACATTCATTTAAAACTTATTACTGACCCATAATTATTATCCAACTTTATCCTTTTATTCACTTTACTGCAGTATAAGAAAACACAAAGGCAACACTGACGCATATAACATTAGGTTATTCAGAGGTTGTTGGTTATATCCTCATCGGGTGATTTTCTCCCAATGTCCAAAGCAGTGGTTCTCAACCTGGGGATCGAGACTCCCATAAGATAATATCAGGGGGTTGCCAGCTCACTGGGCAGAGGACAAATATATATAAATAATACATTATAATAAATGTACTACTACCTTATAGTTGTGTGTTTCCTGTTTTACCATAATATCATGTTTATTAACAAACCAACAAACCCCCACAGTGAGTGAAAAAGGTTATGAACCACTGGCTGAAAGTAGCCAGTAAATACTTGTAAATGTATGTAGTTATATATTAGTTATATATAGTTATGTAGTATTTATCTAACTATTACGATAAGAGAAGGAAAAACCTCACAAGCACTCAGTGGGGGGGGGACAAAAAACAAAACACCTCTTACGATAAGAGAAGGAAAAACTTCACAAGCACTCAGTACAAGAGAGGTGTTTTGTTTTTTGTCCCCCCCCCCACTAACGGGATTGGAGCCGAAATTGCAAGCAATGCAATGTATTTCTTTGATTTTAGGAAAGTGTCTTCTGAATACCACCAAATGAAAGGGTAACTGTACCTGAAGACAGTTACACAAAATTAGTATTCTGAATATGTATGTTCTATGCATTTATTTATACACAGGCCTCAAGATCATTTTATTAAAGGGAACATTTAAGAGGGAGTATTATGCAAAATGGACTTTTTGGAGCTTTCCACCATGTTATAATGTTGTTCCCTCATCAAAAAAACATGCCTGACGAGGTTTTATATGTCATCCATTTGAGTAATCTAGAGATCTCTGCCGGACCCTATTTGAACCATTGGTATGTGCATGGAATTATTAGAAAAATGTACTTTACATAATTATATCTCTCGCAGTTTCTAGTCTGTGTGCCATGCTGCGCTGAGCATAACCAGTAAAAGCATTGGATTAAAATGCTTATCCCCAGGCAATCTCATTGGACGACTAATTACCAAAAGGCCTCTCTGATCCACAGGTCTGATCCAAATGCACAGCTCTCAGTTCTGCTCCACGACTGAGTCCAAGTGAACAAGTGTAACATTTAGAGTGTATTTAAAGACTGCTGCTGAGTTAATGCTGTGCTCAGTGCCATGTCTTTAGTGATACACAATGGGAAAGCCATTAACCCACATTAAACCTGCAGCCTGAACAGTGTGTCTAAAGAAGCTGTAATTAATTGGGAACAACACCAAAAGAAACCCCATCACATTTACTGTGAGCGATCTGTCAAATGTATGCAGTAATCAAAATCATGTTGGTGCTTACAAATATGCAAATCTTGCTTCTTAAAAATGGTCATATTTATATTGCACTCAAAGCACTTCAAGGACCCACTCTCCCATTCATAGACACCGATACACACTGGGTTTCCATGCTTCTCAGGGACATTACATTCATTTCCATTCATTTCCCGGAGACTGATCTTATCCTTACACATTGTTACTTCTTGCCTAACTTTAACCCAACATGTGGGTCAGTGGCTCTACTGACTCTATTGGTCCATATTGGAGTATCTTTTTCATTTGATATTGATGCATATTGGTAGCATGAACAAAGACTTAATTCATAATGAACAAATAGTTAATTAACAATGATTCAGGCATAGTAACTACTTCATTAATACCTTAATTAGCACTTCACTTGCAATTAATTGGCCTGTGCTGGATATGGTTACTCATTATTATTTCATACTTAAATACGCAAATACAAATACATACAAATGGTTCGTTAATGAGTAATTAAGTATCAACTTAAACACTTATTAATGATTAATAAGCTATGAGAGAATGATTTACTAATACTGCAATGCAATGATAATTCAGGCAGCTGTGATCTGTTAAGTCTTTTTGACTTAACTACTTAACTTAACTACTACTGTTACTACTAGAACTACTATTTTTTACCTTAGAGGCAGATTTACGTACCCAGGCTGATGCAGAAGCCCTTCTTTAGGCGCCAGTGGTCGCCTCTATAGACCTGTACAGTTACTTCAATGATGAATACAGGACGGTTCATGCTGAAATCATTACACTGAACTGACTTTACAGACTTGTAGTCTGATGCCTAAAGATCAGACTGATTCTTTTTACTTTACATAATCCTCACTAAACACATTTCAACACTTTTCAGATGTTTCAAATATTAATTTGACAATAACATACATAAAGAAAATCACAAAACAAAACATAAAAACATAAAAATCATAGTAATAACAATGACAACAATTATTTCCCTATATCATCATGTTTTTTGCCAGCCATTCCATCCACTCACTTACAACAATGTGCTCAGATAACAAAAGAACTGTTTGCCCTCAGACTCCAGACCTGCTCTTTGTAAGACCCCATGCCCTCTCAATATGTTGTGTATGGGCTCCTGTGTTTGGATCTACACAATATCTAATATAATATCAGTACCTGCTGTGGATCACTGTTTAGTGATGGTATCTCAGCGCAGGCAAACTCCATTATGACATTTTTTCTCCTTGTCTAGCCAGCATTGTAATACCCAGCCAATAATGTGATAAAGTATGACATCATTGTTATTGCCTCACTCATGTTATTACGTTATTGGCTGGTTATTACATTATGGGCTTATTATATTTAAAACTGGCCAAAATGATTACGTTATTGGACATTATTATGTTATCGGTCGCTACATGGTTTCTCTGTCCTAACTAACAGATCATAGCTGCCTGAATTATCATTGCATTGCATCACACATTTACAAACACACACACAAATAGTTAGTTAATGAGTAATTAAGTGTGAAATAATTATGAGTAACCATATTCAGCAGAGGCCCATTCAATACAAGTGAAGTGCTAATTAAGGTACTAAGCCTGACTCATTGTTAATTAACTTTACACCAAGGAACCACTCACCCATTCACAAACACACACATTCACACACCAATGTATGCAGACACTAGGGGGCAAGGTGGGGTAGTGTCTTGCCCAAGGACACAACAGTAGTATTCATCTGTGGGAGCTGGAATCGCACCGCCAACCTGTGGGTCAGTGGTCAGTGATCGCTCAACACATTGTTGTTGTTCATGCTTTATTGAGGCTACATAAGGTGTAGTTATGTGAACCATATAATGACATGTAAACTGCACAGCGCTCCCTGTCTGTGAGGACAAAGGATATGTTTGCACTGAAGAACAATGATATTATACAGAACATGAGTCAGTTTTGTCTCATATATTTGTGTGTGTTTTGAGCTGTGATTGTGCTTTAGGTTTGTAGTGGTTATTCAAGCACTCATCAAACGGCTGCCACCTCAAGTCCCCCTCTCAGTATAAATGATGTCTATGACGCACAGGCCTTTCCCCAACACTCTTGTGCATATTCATTAGAAGTAATTACTTAGAGGACAGGAAGGTTCATATTAATGCGCTAATACAACTCAATGCTGCTTTGTGCATTTCCGGTGCACCTGAGTACAGCAACCATGGGCCTAAACGCACAATATTAAGCAAACATTTTAGTAATATTAAAAATAAACAAAACGTGAGTTCATTCACAGCTTTTGACAGCTCTCGGCTGATGACGTCAAACGATGAATAAAAGCTTCTACTCAGTCTTACTTAGTAGTAGAGTTAATTGTTAAGGGTAATTTTAGGGACATAAAATCTCATATAGAATCCCAATAAACTATTAAAATGAGAACAAATAAATCATATTGGAAAAGCTGGTGTAATAAACACAGTATGTTTAATATTGTCAACATAAAGCATTAACTTATCTTACTGTTACTTCAAAATGGTAAAATCGGTCACATTTTTATACAGCGCATTTCCACCTTCAAGACACTTAAAGCGCTTTACATGAAGGAACCACTCACCCATTCACACACACATTCATACATCCATACATCAATGTACGCTGACACTGGGGGCAAGGTGGGTTAAGTGTCTTGCCCAAGGACACAACAACAGCATTCATCTGTGGGAGCTGGAATCGCACCGCCAACCTGTGGGTCAGTGGGTCTGACCGCTTGACCAATGATGTTAATGTCGAGAGCGGGACTCAAACCGCCAACCTCCGGAAAAACTGAGCTACAGTCACCTAAAATAATAAAGTCAAAAATAATATTAGTCAAGTAGAAATAAAAGTATGGACAAATTGAGTATTATCTTCTTGTCAAATTATAAACTGACCTGACAAATAGAACAGAAGATTTCAGAAACAACTAAGAAATGTGGAACCCTCCTCTCCCCCTGCTGTGTTATTGTTAATCTCACTGTTGACCACTGTCTGTTGGCTCTCAGCGGGCACCGTTACAGTTATCTCGAACAGGAAGAAGACCAGACAGGATATCTCTACGCACCATATCTCAAATCAAACATCAGTGGCACTTCTGACGTCAATGCCTAAACTCACAAGATACTTTTTTTTATTTGATTTTAGCCGATACTGACAAACTTCTGAGAGAACCCCACTTGGAGTGATATGACTCAATGATAATAAGTTGCTTTGGGCTTGACATAGACTTAGTGGGTCTGAATTTGAATGAGGACTTCACTGCCAAATTCGTCTAGAGAAATCCTCCCCTCGAGCTGCGACTCTGTATTATTGGGATCACATTTTTTTATTGTGGCATGGACATTGTCTGGATCCAGAAACTGAAAGAGGTAAATTAATGTATCAAAAAGCTTATAGTAAATCAATACATTCCCCTTTGTGTGTCATTTTTCATCTCTATTGATCAATATGTAATGACATTAGAGTCTTAATGCGTCTTTGATTCTAACAGGCGAATGCGCGCAGGCAAAGTGTCACTGAAGGCCATGTTATTCAGTTTAATTATGTAAGTTAGAAGCCTGTGCGTCACACTTTTTGGTTGTAGACTTTCTGTGCCAAGTGGTTTTAAGAAATGTTTTGTCATTTCAATTGAAACTATAAAAAACTAGAGAACAACACTGCCAGGCAAATTATCACGTTAATTCCCATCTTGTTTTCGACAGTTTTGGTAAACCCTATTGTTACCATTTTATAATGACTACTCCTAATTAGCCTTAAAGGGCCATATTACGCTGTTTTCTGACCTATGTTACAATATTGTTTCCTCAACACACACACACCTGGAGTTGTGTTTTGTTTCATTCACACATGTTTAACACACAAACCCTGCATATTTAGGCTGAGTTCTTCTCTCAAACAGAAAACACTCTGTTCCACCTTGTGATGTCATGTGGTGATACAGGGAGTGCTCCACTGTGTTTTTAAACTCCATACACCTTCACTAGAATGATTTGTATTTTAGACCTGGAAATGCACATCTCTACTGCATTAAAGGTAAAAGGTAGCTGTTAACTTGAAAACTACCACTTCATGACATCACAAGGTGGAATGGAGCATTTTGAGCTTTGGAGATTTAGACAGACTAATAATAAAGGACTGCTCAAACATGTTTGAATGAAACAAAACACTACTCCAGGTATGTTTTTGAGGAAGTGGTAACATTATAACATGGCTTAAGAATCTCTAAACTCTTACTCCAAGCCTAACCCCTAAACTTAACCCCTCAATGAACTACTTGCTAATCCCAAATCATTCTTAATTAACTATTAATAAACAAGTCACTCATTATGAAAAGTCTTTCTTTATGCTTCATTGATGCTAATTAAGGTGTTGTTATAATGGGTAACTATTATAGTATTATAATAATACTGTAGTATGAAGGTGTAAACGGATTATTTTACACCACGTGAGCCAATGAATAAGCCCGATGCAGTCTGTGGTCTGAGGAAAAGTGATATGCTAAAATGGAATAATTCTGCCATAAAAAAAAAATGTTATCAATTATGATATTTTGCTTGCTGTGATTTGAAACCTCTGGTAGTCCCTCGTTTTTACATTTTCTTCTTGGTAATCCCAGTCTTTGGCAGGTTACAGAGTACATTCATGCTGGAGTGTTTTACACTGATTGAGGCTCTTGAATCTCTAGTGGTACATCTGTTAGACTAGTTTCACTTCACACAGTAGTATGTATTTCATGGCTCAAATAAACAGCAGGCTGCCTGATGTGCGCAAGCACGGAACCACTCACTGTACGTCACTCCTTGTTGGAGAGGGGGTATTATTTTGTTAATTACCTTTAATCAGACAAACACAACAATTATTGTATTATAAATTATGTAAACAGAAAAGAGGGAAAGCAGAGCAGTACACAACTTAAACCTTTAAACAACTTGCAGAACTTGCACAATTAAGAAAAGATCTATCTTAAAATGTTCTGCAGATTTTTAATAGGCTCTGTGCACAGCAGCACATTATCTAGCTCACTGTGCCTCAAAGATGATGCTAAGTTTTATTAAAAGTGTAAAATATAACATAAACAACCTATTAAAATTCAAATTCATTAAAATAAAGACTGCCTGCATTAGCCTTAACATTGAGACACAAACATCCCTCTTTCTAAACATAGAAGTGTCCCCCAGTGAAGTATCTATTTTATTTGTGTAGTTTTTATCATGTTGTCGGTGACATTCACTCGCAGCTCCCTGTCCACTGCCTTATCTTTAAATATGTATTCATTTTAGCGTGACTCGGCAAAAACCCCACAGAGATAAACTTGGACAGGAAGTAATGACATCATGATGATGGAAAGGGCATCAGTGCACCAAAACGATCCACTGTTATCTATGTTTAAATCGATTATTCTAAATCCCAGGTGTCATGAAGGAGAAAATCTGGTCAAATAGATTTCTCAGAATTTAAAGCTCTCAAAGGTTCTCAAATGATAAGGCTGAGTTGTAACACAAATACAGTAGGTTTCAATATGCTCATAGACTTTGATCAGTCTTACAGGCAGTGGTGAACCCTCCACTAGAAAAGTTACATATTAGACCTTTAACACACTAGGATGAGAAAAGAAGTGATAAAATACATTGTTTTTAATGGGTACTTACATACAACAACATATCTTTAAGCTATAAGATCTTACATCATAAACAGCTGCAAACATGATCATTAAAAATACATTAAACGTTCAAATGATTTCCCTATTTGGTGTTAGATACACTATTAAGTAATTCCTTGGTCACATTTTTATATAGCGCTTTTCCTTGATGTGCCTTGAAGGTGGAAAACACACACACACCAGTGAACGCAGGCAGTGGGGGTGAGGGGGTTAAGAGTCTTGCCCAAGGACACAATGACAGCATTCAACTGTGGGAACTGGAATTGCTCTGCCACCTTGTTTGTCAGTGGATGTGACCGCTCAGCAAATGATGTTTAGAGGGAGATTTGAACCGCCAGCCTTCGGATCAGTGGATAAACACTTCACCAACTGAGCTACTGTCACCTTTTATCTACAGGCATTTTATCCAGCTATAAACAAATCATTTTCTGGAAATATTAAGTGCGTGATGTTTGTTCTTCTGCCCAACAAGCTGCATATTAGCAATAAAAAAATCTTTCAAAATCCATCTTTCTTCAGTCCCTGTACAAATGTTGACCTTGTGTTAACTCTGACTATGTTAACACTTCAACTGGAACTCCCATGAGTGACTGGAAAATCAACAATTAAATGTTAACTTAACTTAAATGAGTGACTAACTTGCATGAAGCGGTGACTGTATGTGTTAATTGACTTCCATAAAACGCAAAAAAAAAAAATTGAAGGAGAAAATCTCACAATAGCATAGTGGACGGAGAGGGAGCCAAGTGAGTGGGTTTTGATTGCAGCTATTGAGCACCACGACAGCACATAACACGTAAGTAAATCGATATTCAAGCAGACGTCATATACATTCACTATAGGTAGTGAATAAGTAGACAAAAAGAAGTGGGTT
>KN472466.1:4045-24474 GCA_000787095.1 Periophthalmodon schlosseri
ACGTACACTCCCCACATGCACTCTCCCACGTGCACTCTCCTACATGCACACTCCCACATGCACTCTCCCACATGCACGCTCTCCCACATGCACACTCCCCAACGTGCACTCTCCTACATGCACACTCCCTCACGTGCACACTCTCACATGCACTCCCCCACATGCACACGCCCACGTGCACTCTCCAACATGCACACTCTCCCACGTGCACTCTCCTGCATGCACACTCTCACATGCACTCTCCCACGTGCACACTCTCCCACATGCACACTCCCACGTGCACTCTCCCACGTGCACTCTCCCACATGCACACTCCCCCACGTGCACACTCTCACATGCACACTCCCACGTGCACACCTACAGTCCCCTGGGCCGGAGCACACTTGAGTGTTCACTTGAAGCAGACCTTGCTGGTCTGTTTGCACTTCTTCTCTTCGCACTTCAAAGAGCTGGATCTGTGAAAAATGTTTCTGAAGAATAAATATTTGTTGGCGCCGACAACACGATAAAAAATAGACCAAAGTGTAGAAATGGACCGGCCGCTCACAAAGAGGAAGGTTATGTTATATTTTAGTATTTCAAAGATCACCTTCCTATCTCTAACCCTAACCCTGCACTGTGCGACTGTTGCCACCTGCTTGTTGCCATGGAAATGTTTTTGACGTGTCTAGAATGTTTCGCAATAGGGCATTAAACCTATCTATCTCCAGTAATGCCTCTTGACCAAGTTACAAGTCAGGTCTGTGTAAAGACAATCTTGCTCACAATAAGAATGTACATTTTTTAGATGATTTTTGAAACCTGTAACTGATAAAACACAACATGGATCAATTTAAGGCCAAACTGTGGAACTTTGTAACGTCTCCATGGAAGCAAACACCATCAGAAAAGTTACATAGTGCACCTTTAAACTTTCACAGATCTGTTATTTCAAAATGTTCTTTTCTAAAATCTTATGGTGTTTGTTTGTTTGTTTGTTTGTTTGTTTGTTCCTCTTTTGTTTAGATCGAATATTCGTCCTGAAAACGGCACCAGTAACCACCATGAGTTCCGTATGCACACGTTTGAGCGGATCACATCGTGTAACTCCTGCCACATGCTGCTGAGGTGAGACCACGAAACACGAAAACACGAAACTAACACCAAACTATTATTAAAGGTCCTAAATTACGTAAAACTGACTCTTGTAGCTTTAAGACATGTTCTAACGCTGTTTCCTCCTCAAAAACAGACCTGGAGTTGTGTTTTGTTTCATTCACACATGTTTGAGTAACACTTTATTATTAGTCTGTCTACATCTCCAAAGCTCAAAATGCTCTGCTCCACCTTGTGATGTCATGAAGTGGTAGTTTTCAAGTTAACATCTACATTTTAACCTTTAGCTCAGTAGAGTTTGGCAATTCCAGGGCTGAAATCATCCAAATTTTTCTAGTGAAGGTGTGTGGAGTTTAAAAACACAGTGGAGCACTTCCTGTATTACCATCAAAGCCTGATTTGAGTTATTAATGTTCATATCTTGAGTTACGGACAAAATAGCAAAATAAAAACACCGGGAGTCACGTAGAGCGGGTTAATACGAACATTTAAGACCAAAATGACGAGTCTGACAGCAGCAGTTACAGAGAGAGGACACAGATTTTCAATGTAAAGCGAGTTGGAGCCAGAGTCGATGGAGCCATGATCACTTCCTGTTTGGAACTCGGCGGCTAACAGGTTAGCAATGTCCATGTAACATAGATCTGAAAACAGCGTAACGGGGGCCGTTTAATAAATCCAAACACTCCACAGGCCTGACCTCTCCCCCCTCCACTGTCTCTTCAGCACCTCCTCTGTTTGAGTTCCTCTAGTTTAGTGAACACATCTGGAGGAGACTGAGGTCTGCCACAGCTCAAACTCACCTGCGCAAAATAAAACACACAAATCCAGACGAGAGGCAGAGTTTAAGAGCATCGGGCTTTAGTAACGGCTCCGTAATGATGGTTCTTTGTGGTGTAACACTTGTGTGTGTGATATGAAGGACCCACTAAAGAAGATTCAATTAATGCGTTAAACCAAGTAGCGCTTATGCTAGGTGTTCTGAGGCTCAGAGGGCCAAGTGTCTAGGCTAACCATTTTATACAGCCACAATATGATCCAACATAAAGCAAGAATTATAATAGGAAAATATAAACTGATAAAAAGGCAGAACAAAAAAAAAAAAAATTAATTAAAAAAAAAAGTTTTATAATATCAGACTGGCCACGGTACAGGCCACTCACACACAGAGTGTATAAAGAAGTGGACTAAGGTGAAGGTAACGCCCACTCCCTGCTAAACCAGAGGATAGAATAAATATTAAAACAACACCACAAACTCAAGTATTCTACATATAAAAATAATTGTGTCGTCTTTATTTTAATTAATTAGAATTTTAATGGGTCGTTTATTTTATGTTTTCTAATTTTAATAAAAGTGACTGTTAGCTTTGAGGCGCAGTGAGCTAGCTAGCGTGCTACTGTGCCGTTGTATTGTAAGATATTATAATGGGCATAAAACATTTAACGGTTTTGCAGAACACAAATTGTACCAAAGACGTTGATGGACTTTCGCTGACCGCGCTAAACGTCCCTGCGTCTTGTTTATCGGCTGTAGATTAAGTTTATAGATGTTTTTATTGTGTGACAGAGTAAAGTTTTATGACGGGATAATCCAGGTTCGCTGAAATGTGTTTACAACTTGAACCGTTCATTTGCAAAAACAGATAAGTCCCATTTGAAAAAGTCATCGGAGGCTTGTAGTTTACTCTGTGTAGCAGTGTTTTCCAAAGCCACATGTATTTTACTGCCATAAAAATATTACTCCATCCCTTCTTGAAAAAATCCACTAGAAATTATACTCATTGAATAAATCTGGAGAAGATGGAAACAAAAAGAAAAACGCTCTTCACTTGTTGTTTTTACTGATCTGCTAACTCCAGTTTAAATACATAAACTCCCATCATGCACAGGGTGAGCAGACGTCCCCATTGACCCGGGACAGTCCCAGTTTTGAGCCCTGTGTCCCCTGTCCCAGCAGATTTATCCAGAAACAGTGGTTTGTCCCAGTTTTATGCAAGAAATGTCCCAGGTGCCTCTATTTTTGACCAATTTCACCTAAACTAGGTATAAACTGGGTCTAAACCAGGACCAAACCAGGACCAAACCAGGACCAAACTAGGTATAAAACCAGGTATAAACCCAGGTCTAAACCAGGACTAAACCAGAACTAAACCAGGACTAAACCAGGTCTAAACCAGGTCTAACCTAGGTCTAAACCAGGACTAAACCAGGTCTAAACCAGGTCTAAACCAGGACTAAACCAGGACTAAACCAGGACTAAACCAGGTCTAAACCAGGTGTCCCTATTTTTGACCAATCATCAGCGTGTCCCCTCTGGTCCCTCTAATCTTACATTTTGTCACGTTAACTCCACCAAAAGTGGATTCGGTGGATGTGCGTTTGCCTTTTGTCAGGTGAAAACATTTCTGTGCTAATGCCGTGTTGTTCCTGTTCAGAGGAATCTTCTACCAGGGATATCAGTGCCAAAAGTGTGGTCTGGGAGCACACAAGGAATGTCTGGGACGGTTCGGATCGTGTGGAAAAACAGGTACCTCCACTTCTCTTGTGCTTATTATTATTATTATTATTATTACTTAATTATTGCTACTGCGTCTGTCTGGGTGAATTCAGGTAAAGTGGGACGAGAAGTTGAGTTTGAGTATAGTTTGAGTATTTTTACATGTGAAACTTGAAGAGCTTCCCATCAGTTGTGACTGTGTGGCCCCAGACCCTGTGTAACAGAACAGACACAGACTGAGTAAAGAAGTGACTGAGTGAGTGACGTCACCACAGCGGTCGGCTCCAGATGAGGCTCATCGAGGCCGGAGCAGTTATAGGGGACAATGTGGAGCCGAGTTTCATATTTGGAATTCCGAGAGCGAGTATCATAGCAAACAACAACAAACAAACAAACAAAATAGTGAAATAAAAACCCCAGGATCATGTAGAGGGTTAATACGAACATTTAAGACCAACATGAGTCTGACAGCAGCAGGTACAGAGAGAGGACACAGTTTTTACACAGAAAGTGAATTGGATTGGGCTGGACGTGCTCACTTCCTGTTTGGACCGCGGCGGCTAACACGTTAGCTCGTTCCATTTACATGTTCACTCTATGGATTAGACACACGGAGACGAGCGGAGGAAGCGTCCCCAGTATTTACAGTGTGTGTGGCTCGTGCGGCTGCAGACAGTACAAATCAAAAATCATTTCCATCTGTGTAGTTACAAATTTTCTCGAGATGCTAACGACAAAATTCGGATGAGTCCAGATGCCGTGTCGACCTCGCAGACGCGTCAGCCATAAATTAAGCTTAATAATTATGTGTTGTCTGGCGTCGCCTTTCTGTGAACTCCAAACGGCGTGTTTCTCCTGAGCTTTCCTCCAAACCACTTCAGGGAAATACAGAACAATCGGCATCTAGTGGTGTCATTAAGTACTTATCATGAAGATAAGGAAATGATTTAGGTTTTTGGTAAACGCTTTTCCCCCTTCAGGGCTCAAAGCGCTGTCAGACTCATTTTAGTCTTAAATGTTCGTATTAACCCTCTACATGATCCTGGGGTTTTTATTTCACTATTGTGTCTGTAAATCAACATTAATAACAGACGAATCAGGCGCCTTCTTTCCCCGAGGTCGCTCCCGCTGGCATTAGCGACAGGTTTGATTGACAGCGTCGCTAAGCGCCCGCTCAACCTATGATGTTTATGTCGAGAGCGGGATTCGAACTGCCAACCTTCAGACCAGTGGGCAAACGCTCTACCGACCGAGCCACTCTTTCTAATTATGATTCTGTCCTATGTCCAGTCATTGTTTTTGAAAAGACACGGCTCCTTCAACTCGCAGTCCCCTAAATAATTACATTTTTATTGCAAAAATCTGTTTCTTTTTGCAAGTATTTTAAAAGAGTTTTGAAAAGTTTGAGTTTGGGTTTTGGCATCTTTAAGTTCCCCAAATGCCCTTCTGTCTCCCCCTCAAGGTCGTTCATCGGTTCAATCACTGATACTCCCCAAAAAACTATCCCCGGACACTTTTCAAAACAGAGCGACTTAAAGGCAATGTCAGAGACGGCCCGCGCTCGTCCCCGAAGTTTCAAACTCCTTTTGCCGTAGAGTTTTTTTTAAGAAATTCTTGACATTTCTGAGCGGCCCCTGTTGTGCGTCTGTCAGTCAGTCGCTGGAGTGGAGCAGTCACAGCTTCAGAGGAACACAGGGAGAGCAGGGCATTCAAAGCTCACTCTACATGTGAAGAAGAGAGGAAACACCGCCTTTTAGAGCTTCTGTGAAACTTGGAACAAAATACTGAAATTTGTGAAGCATTATTTAGTCCAAGTTGATAAGTTGATAAATGGTAAATCGTCACTTTTTTATGCAGCGCTTTTCCACCTTCAAGTCTTTACATCAAGGAACCACTCACACATTCACTCACACATTCACTCAGCAGTGCGTACATCAAGGACCACTCACACATTCACTCACACATTCACTCAGCAGTGCGCACAGACACTGGGGGCGAGGCGGGTTAAGTGTCTTGCCCAAGGACACGACGGCAGCATTCATCTGTTGGAGCTGGAATCGCACCTCCAACCTGGACCGCTGTACCAGTGATGTTTATGTCGAGACCTTCAGATCAGTGGACAAACGCTCTACCAACTGAGCCACTGTCGTCCCAGTCGAGTAGCCTACACAGTTATATTCTTTATAATCTATAAACTATAATTTTCTTCTCTTAACTCTGTTCTAAAACCACGTAAAGTGCTTTGAGTGACTTGAAGGTGGAAAAGCGTGATGTAAAAATGTGAACAACAGGCCACTTCTACTCACCAGCAGAAGCTACTTAACAACACGGGCAGCTAGTGCTAGAACAATTACTGCTCCGGCGCTTAGCAACGCTGTCAATCAAACCTGTTGCTAACGCTAGCGGGAGCGACCTCGGGGAAAGAAGGCAGCTTATTTGTCTCTGATTAATGTTCACATCTTGATTCACGGACACAATAACGAAATAAAACCCCAGGATCATGTAGAGGGTTAATACGAACATTTAAGACCAACATGAGTCTGACAGCAGCAGGTACAGAGAGAGGGGCGGAGTTTAACACAGACAGCTATGCTATGGCTCGATATGTCCATTTACATATACAGTCTATGGTTGTGGAGACAGCTGCTCAATCAACCAAACAGCTTTGTTTATCCCAAAAGGACCAATCAGATCGCAGCTCTCTGGTCCTGTCAACAAACCGGTCAAAGAGCAACAGCCTGATCTTAACTGCATCGTAAAACATGCAGGATTTTTAACAGCAGTTGTTCTCTTCCAAACATTCCCACATATGCATAAAACCCTGTTTGGTTGCGTTTCAGACTCGGGGCAGGTTTGTTTTTGACGCGGAGCAGAGTCTTTTACACATGTTTGTGTTTTGTGTGCTCTGTGATAAGCCGTTGTTTACCTGCTTGTCTCTGTTATCAGCTGCTGTTTGCGTAACAGGCCAGAGTTTAGAGTTCAGCCCCAGCCCTGCAGAACGAGCACACTAAAGCTACGCTAATGTGCGTCTGTCAGGCATGTGCAGGTGTGTGTGTGTGTGTGTGTGTGTGAGGGCGGTGTAACCTGTCCTCTGGGAGCCAATGAAAGAAAGCACTGAAGCACGAAGCGCACTTAACCCCGCCCGCTTGTTACCTGCCCTTATCTGGGCTGTCAGGTAGAAGCAGCCAAACAAACTGCCCCGTCGTCGGGTCAGACAGAGCCGTCTCCGCTCTAATGAGGGACTGTTGTCTTGTAGCTAGCGCAGCGTGTAGGTGCTGCCGTTCTCCGGGCGTTCACCTGTCACTCACCATGCCTGTTCTCAAACTTCTTTCAGATCCCGGCTCCGTCAGAACTCAGGTGAGCGGCCGCCTCCTCCGCCGTGCTGTTCTGTCTCTTCTGGAAATGTCTGGTGCACTTTGTAGACGGCTCTCTCCCGCGGCGCCGCGCGGAGGGGAGAGGGAGCGATCGACTTCTGCGGTTCTACTCGGTTCCGCGGCTTTAGCCGTCCGTCGTGCGCCGTGCGCCGCATTTCTCCAAACCTGTGTCGACGGAGCGACCCGAACACGAGCCGTAGAAACACTGATCACTTCACTCTGCAGATTCTGTTTCCGTGCATCATCTCCACGTTACCACACGATGACATCACTTGTGTCGATGGTTCCCTCCTGCAGCAGAGAAATGCAGACAGACTTAGAGACTAAAAGTTTGTTAAGCTGCACTATAGAACTCTTCTGGTGGGGGGACCTGTTTCTGTTTGTCTTCATGGGAATGTGTTTGTTTTGACAAAGATTCTCCACAGTTTGGCATTAAACTCCTTGGAGACATCATCAGGTCAAGTTACAGGTCAGATCTGTGTAGAGGCGACTCTGTTCACTGTAAGAACACGTTTCCTTTGTATCGTGTTATCTGTGAATTTGATTTGTGTGAAGCACTTTGGTCAGCTGAAGCTGTTTTAAATGTGCCATATAGATAAAACTGAATTGAACTGAATAGAAATATAAATGCAAGGTACGTTTAATGCCATACTGTGGAACATTCCAGGCTAATAGCATCTCCACGGAGACAAACAGGTTGCAGATCCTCCAGTTCCTCTTGAGATCTAGATGACTCTATTCTCTGATCTGTTCTAATGTTGTTTCCTCGTCACAAACAGACCTGGAGTTGTGTTTTGATTCATTCACACATGTTTGAGTAACTCTTTATTATTAGTCTGTCTGCATCTCCAAAGCTCAAAACGCTCTGTTCCACCTTGTGATGTCATGAAGTGCTCCACTGTGTTTGTAAACTCCACACACCTTCACTAGAATCATTTGGATAAATTCAACCTGGGAATTTCCAATCTCTAAAGCTAAAAGGAGCTGTTAACTTGAAAACTACCACTTCATGACATCACAAGGTGGAACAGAGCGTTTTGAGCTTTGGAGATGCAGACAGACTAATAATAAAGAGTTACTCAAACATGTGTGAATGAATCAAAACACAACTCCAGGTCTGTTTTTGAGGAGGAAACATGACTTAAAGCTTCAAGAGTCACTTTTGTGTGACATAGAACCTTTAATTATTGCTTTAAACACAATAGAACAAGTGCAGTTTCTAACGAGTCTCACTCGGAGCCACACTCCAGACGTTCCTTTTAATGTGCAGGCTGTAGACACGATCGCTTGCATTGCTCTGTGATGTCGCGGTGCTCGTCGCTAGTCTCCGTCTCATTGTGGTGAATCATTACCCAATGACCTTGTTACCTCTGGAGAGAAAAGTTCCTCATTGTGTTGTGATTGTGTACAGCTCTGTCTAACTTTTTCTTCTTTGTGTGTTTCATTCTTTGCAGAACAAGGATCGAGATACAGGTGAGCCGACGCCGCAGCAGACCCCGTGCTCCCTCCCTCCCTCCCTCCATCCCTCCCTCTCTCTCTCAGTGTTTAGTCTTTGTTTACGTTTGCACCAACAATACTTTTCAAACTTCTAACTGCTGTCACGCACGAACGTCGCCTGGGCTCAGAGAATATAGACTCTTTGTTTCCTGGGAACATTTGGAGGTAACTTTGCAGAGGGAGAGACAGGAAAGACCAGATTTTAACACCACTGCAGGAGTTATAAAAAAATATAGTTCGTAGTGTTGTGCAGAGGTGGGGTCTGGACACAGAGCTGGGCTGTCGTGATAAACGTTGTAAACATCTTCAGAAACAGGGATGAAGAGCAGATTGAACATTTGCTTATGTTATTATTATTACTACGTATAGATTTTAAGTCAGATGCCCATCCTGTTTTGGTTATGGTTTAAGTTCTTCCTTCAGCTTCTCTCTACACATGTTTAGTTTTATTCCACGGTCAGTGAGAATTCCAGGGTCTAACTGTCGGGCTTTAATTCTGCATAACGCACAAGTAACGATGAAATCACATTCTGTATCACTGCTCTGTGAGACTTTTCAGTTTGTAACCGTGGTAACAGAGAATTAAACAACGAGGAGCTGCGTGTTCTGCTCGTTGTTTAATGTTTACATATAGATTTTAAGTCAGATGCCCATCCTCTTTCGGTTCCTCGCTTTTTTAAAATGTTTTTATTTGAGGCTGTTTTACTTTTCTACTGAAATCACTGTACTTCAGTATAATTCTAATATAATTTATTTAAATAAGCACCTGACTTTAATATTTACCAGACTGAAGCTCCACACTAACTGCTAACGAGCTAAGGCCTAATGAGCTAACTGCTAACGAGCCACTGTTAGCATAACAGTGAGCGTTGACCACGGCCACAATTTGACCAATATGGACACGCTGCACCTGTTTTAAAAGCGCTGAACTCGCTTTATTCAGTTGCTAAATTTGTTTGTCAATTACAATAAGTTACAATGCATGAACAAGCAAATAACTGCCAGCGCCACTTAGCAATGTTAGCAACGTTAGCATGCTACTGTTGTAAAAACAAGCACTGCGCTGATACCTGACTATAAAAACCTTTAGAGTCTTAAATATTTGTACAGTTCATGTGACAAATGTGATTAAAGCTGATCTCAATGAGCACAACAGTGAATGTGCTTCTTTATGATCACCTCTGCAGAGCCGCACAGAGCCGCTCAGAGCCGCTCAGAGCACCTGGTATCTGACCATCCGTACCCATCTCCAAAGAAGTCTCCAGTGTCCAGAACTCCTCGTGCTGCTCCTTAGACCAGTGAAAAGTCAACTTGTCCCCTTAAAATTAAACCGTATAACTGTGTAAATAACTGCTTACTCCGTTTATTATAAAAGTTTAATTGAAAAGTAACGATATGTGCAGCTAATGCAATAAAACCTGCCCCTGTAATTGTCCCTATACATGTCCTCTGTGAATGTGCCTGAGCCGCACACGCCGCGCTCTCCAGTCATGTGTCTAAACTCCGGCGAAGCCCTTTAATCCCTCATAACGCTGCCCTTCTCCACGCCTCTCTCCATTACGGCTCGGAAAATCATTTCTGACTGAAGACGCATTAAAATCAATAGGCGTTTGATTGGCCCGGACCCGTGGCATTTCATAATATCCCATAGTTGTTTGTGTATTTGTGTCTGTGTTTCAAAGGCGGCTCGCGCTAACACACACGCGCAGCTAACACACACGCGCAGCTAACACACGCGCAGCTAACACACACGCGCTAACACACACACGCAGCTTGTCCTTGCAGTAGATTGGAATGCAGCACATGCCCCCGAGTCTCAATTCTCCACGGCCTCTCCCAGCGTCTTCAGAAGTCAGACTGAAGCGAGCTCGCACATGTCGGACCGCCACCTCCACCGGCGCAATGGAAGCTAGTCCCTGAAAGCAAAAACCGGGATAGAGACGTATTAGCTTTCAATACAATGTTGACATTCCTATTGTGCCCCTTTAGCCTTATCCCTTTCTTCACGCTGCAAACCGAGCGCATTCCCGAGCCTCTGCCGCATACAAACAGACACACGCTCGTACGTTTCGTCCTATTGTAAATATGAGATAGGAACACGCAGTTTCTCGCGGTTTAGTAACTCTATTAAAAATACATTTGTAGTATTCTGTGAGCTGAAGTTGTCTGTGGTTGCAAATAAATGGCGCTGACTTGAGCCGTAAAAAAAAGCAGGTGGAGCTGGTTTAAATATGTTTGAATGTTCTACTGGGCCAAAACTAATATTTGACAAACTGAAAGAACCAGTATTTTTCAATTGCCCCTGGCGCTGGCTAACACTTGGGCGCCAACTATGTGTGCGTTAGCTAACCACAAGAGGGAGGGGCCTGATCGGAGATAAGATGGAAAACAAACAACTTGTCTTGCTGTGAGGTTTGTTGTTATAAACAGTGGTGGAAGGTAACGAAGTAAAAGTGGTGAAGTACTGTAAGTACAATCTTTAGGTATCTGTGCTTTACTTAACTACATTTTACAGTGTGTACTTTTACTTTTACTTCAGTACATTTGAGAGCAGTATCTGTACTTTCTACTCCACTGCAAAACTAAAAAGTACTTTTCATATGATTTGAGGGGTTATTTGGACCATGTTCGTGGAAACATTCTGACTAAAGTTTTCGTGTTCAAGCTTCAGCTTTGAGCAAAACAAAAATAAATACACAAAATTCAGAAGAAAAATGAAGACATTGATTCGTGTTGTTACTGTGACTGAAGTGGACCGAAGTGGACTAAGTGAGCGTGACGTCACCCACAGCGTTCGGCTCCACATGAAGCTCATCGAGGTCAGAGCAGCTACAGGGGCCAATCTGGAGCTGAGTTGCATGTTTGGAATTCTGACCACGAGTATCATAGCAACCACAGAGCCAAGGCGGAGCGAGGCAGACGAGGTAACGGCCCTTTCCGCCGCTAGCACCGCTACTTTAACAGGGAGCAGACGCTTAGCAACGCCGTCAGTCAAACCTGTTGCTAACGCTAGCGGGAGCGACCTCAGAGAAAGGAGGCACCTGATTTATTAATGTTCATATCTTGATTTACAAACAAAATATCAAAATTTTAAAAACCAGGATCATGTAGAGGGTTAATACGAACATTTAAGACCAAAATGAGTCTGACAGCAGCAGGTACAGAGAGAGGACACAGTTTAACACAGAAAGTGAACTGGAACCGGAAGCGCGCCCATGACCACTTCCTGTTTGGAACGGGCTGCTAGCGTGTTAGCTAGGTCCATTTATATATACACTGAGTGGGCGTGGGTTACATCCTACAGTAGCCCTTGTGTTCAGCAAATAAACAACAAGAAGTAACTTGACGTGTTTCTGAAACCAATATAAATAGAGAGAGAATGCGCAAGGAAGGGCATCTGATTTAAAAGCCGCAGCACAGGATAGAGAACTGCGTTGTATAGCTGTAGTATTAGCCGTACGCTCTGGTCGAACTCACCAGTTCAACTCCAGCTAAATTTGACCTCCTTCCGTATACGAGCTCCAAACATGGCCGCTGTCGTCCGCTGTTATCTGCCTGAGATAAAGGAAGTGATAAGGACAATGCTCTAGATTTGCTGGCAGCAGGCGTGTTTATGATCTGTGGAGCGCAACAATAAAAATGTCACATGTTCTGAAGAAAACATTTGCGAGTTTAATTTGAGCCAAACCCTCGTTCAGTAAACACAGAGGCACACGAACTCTGTAAACTACATTTAAAAGAGACGCGTTACAAAGGTCGCAGCATTTAGTGTTTTATTTTTCACAATTAACGCTTTTGTTTTGTCCAGGTTTGCCCAAAATGCTGGTTGTAAAGAACTACTTTGGCGTCCCCAGTCCCGCCACGGGCCCCCCCCTGAACATTCAGACCGGAGACATCATTGAGCTGATCTGTGCAGACCTACACAGCGCTTGGTGGCAGGTAGTGTTTTATTTTCATATTTTTCTGTATTATTTCTGTTAATTGGCCTATTTTTAGATGTAGACTGTTACATAAACCTTTTGTTGGCTGCTTGTCTAAAGCAGCTATTATTAGGCGTGTGTTTGGCAATGGAAAATTATAGATATAAACGAGGAACCACAAAACATCAAAACTGGCACGTTACTTCCTTAGCAAAAGCTAACCTCAGCACATGGGTTTTTATGCAGCTAAGTATAGTAGCAACAACACACAATCAGATGAGAAGAAGACGCTAACTGAGGAAATACACACGGGTTATGTCAGAGCAAAATGGAGTTTACGTCGGCCGTGTCCGAATGTCCACACTCTCACCTACAGGGGGCACTGTTCAAGGGTCACGCTGTTTTTAGTGGCGTCCAAATGTCCAGTTGGTGAAAAAGTAGTGCGCTCAAAATTTCCCACAATGCACCGTGAAAAATAGTGGGCATCAGTGGTCACTAGAGCGGTCAGTATAGACCACAATGCACTGGGAGAGTCGGAAAAACCCCAGTGGACAGAGACAGGACTTTGACTGGACACAACACGACTGAATGAAGCAAGAAGCTCTGTTTATCTCACTGTGGATCTGATGATGAATAAAACACTTTAAATAAACCGCTGCTGTGTAAAGTTGCTAGCGTTAGCCGCTTTAGCTCGAACTGTTAGCAGAGCGAGAATTTACACATCTCAGACAAAAATGTTTAAAAATCTAGTCAGTTTAGTCCAACCGGATCATTATTTATGACAGACATCAAAGTTTAAACTTTAAGACTTTTTTTCACCAGACGCCAGAGTCACATGACCTGAGTGTAGTGAGCTGTGTGTCCGAATCGCTCTGTGAATAAGTCCACTGTAGAGTCCCTAAAGAGGCCAGGCCTATGTGGTGAAAGAGGGGTCAGGGGCTGGGGTGGACATTCGGACACAGCCATAGTTTGATGGAGCTATTTTGTAAACCGTATTTCCCGGAGTATAAGTCGCACCAGCCAAAAATGGCATAATAATGAAGAAAACAAACATATATTTCACATATAAATCACATCTGAGTATAAGTCGCACCAGCCAAAAATGGCATAATAATGAAGAAAACAAACATATATTTCACATATAAATCACATCTGAGTATAAGTCGCACCCCCGGCCAAACTGTGAAAAAAGTGCGACTTATAGTCCGGAAAATACGGTAGTTGAATAAAAACCCACTGATCCGAAGGCTGCGGTTCGACTCCCGCTCTCGACATAAACATCAGTGGTAGAGCGGTCCGATCCGCTGACCCGCAGGTTGGCGGTGCGATTCCAGCTCCCACAGATAAATGCTGCTGTTGTGTCCTTGGGCAAGACACTTAACCTCACCTCACCCCCAGCGTCTGTGTCACTGGTGAGTGAATGTGTGTGAATGTAAAGTGCTTTGAGTGCTTCAAAGGTGGAAAAGTGCTGTATAAAATGTGACAATTATCAAGTCTCCATTAGGAATCCAGCCACCAATTCACCATCGCAAGAAGCAGAAAATATATAACATAAATTAAACAGAAACTACATAAATGGCATATTGTGCGGATAAACAAGTCTGGATATAAAAACGCACTTAACCCCTTTCGCAGCCCCACTCAGGCAGAGCATAAACATTCAATATCCATCACCCTTGGAGTCAGCCGGCCGTAATCGTTTCTGTTCGGGGGGATGCGTGACAAATCCAATCGATGACTGTAATTTCATTTCATTCGGCAGCGAGCATCTGTTTACTCTGTCGATGGGAGCGGCTAGAATCATTATCACACCCTTAGCAAGCGAGCGTGCGGCGAAAGAGAGGGAGAGGGGGAGTCCAGCGGTACAAGGCCTGAGGAGGCACCGTAGACTGTGGATATACATGGACATAGCTAACCTGTTAGCCGCCGCGCTACAAACAGGAAGTGATCATGGGGACGCTTCCGGCTCCATCGACTCTGGCCACTAGTCACTTTACGTTGGAAAACTGTCGCTCGTCTCTCTGTAACTGCCGCTGTCAGACTCGTCATTTTGGTCTTAAATGTTCGTATTAACCCTCTACATGATCCTGGGGTTTTTATTTCGATATTTTTGTCAGTAACTCAAGATATGAACATTAATAACAGACAAATCAGACGCCTTCTTTCCCCGAGGTCGCTCCCGTTAGCGTTAGCAACAGGTTTGATTGATAGCATTCCTAAGCGCCCAGCCCCTGCCAAACCAGTGGTGCGGGTGAAAAGGGGCGTTACCTTCAACAGCCTCGCTCCGGATTGGCTCTTTGGTTGCTATGATACTTGTGCTCGGAATTCCAAATATGGAACTCAGCTCCAAATGCGCCGCTATAACAGCTCCAGCCTCAATGAGCTTCATTTGACTGGAGCCGCTGTGGGTCACACTCACTTAGTTCACTTCTTTATACAGTCTGTGGTCGAGAGCGGGATTTGAACCACCAACTTTCAGATCAGTTAACAAACGCTCTACCAACTGAGCCACTGTTTGGTTGGTTGTACAGCTAACATGCTAATATATGTATGTCATTATAGGAAATATTAAAAGGCCTGGAGTGGACTGGCTAATAATAAAATATTAAAAACAGAAGCTGAAGATGTGTTGGAAAAACAACATGTAAAGTGACAGAAAAAGCGAACTTTCTTATTTATTAAAACCACGCATTTTTATCGTACAAACAGGAAAACTGCATCTTTATATTCGGAGTAAATCAGTTTTAGTTGCCAGGTTAGGCCACACCGGTCCCCCATAAACACGGCTCAATTGGACAGCGCCCCCTTTAGGGAAATGCGCTGTTTTTCATTCAAACTCGGTCCGAAAACTGAAAAACACCGAAACTGGATTATCGTCCCTTGTGAATTTAATATTTTCATTTTAGTTTGAAGCAAATCGCATCAGGCCACACATTTCAAACTTCATAAACCTTTAGTCTATTTCGTGTTTATAAATCTAGAAACGGAGCGGAGCCGGTCGGCGCCGTGGGAGGCATAAGGACGCCGTCAGCCTCCCCCGTTCGCCCCGCGCTCGCTGCTGTTTCAACAGTGGTTAACTAGAGCTGTAAATTTGCACTGCGGCGTACGGGGAGCTAATTGTCTTTGAGTTATGTACTCGGAGTGAGGCAGACGCGTGTAATTTCTTTCTCTGTGTCTGCTTCCAGGGCAAAATCCTGACAACGAAAGAAGTTGGCTTTTTTCCAAGTGATGCTGTGAAGCCCTGCCCTTGTGTGAGTGCTCCCGTCTTCCTTATATTCTCCCGTCTTCCTTATATTCTCCCGTCTTCCTTATATTCTCCCGTCTTCCTTATATTCTCCCGTCTTCCTTATATTCTCCCGTCTTCCTTATATTCTCCCGTCTTCCTTATATTCTCCCGTCTTCCTTATATGCTGTGAAGCCCTGCCCTTCCTTAAATTCTCCCGTCTTCCTTATATTCTCCCGTCTTCCTTATATTCTCCCGTCTTCCTTATATTCTCCCGTCTTCCTTATATTCTCCCGTCTTCCTTATATTCGTACCATGTTTTGTTGTGGTAATGTTTTGAGTAAGATGGAAGCTCAAGGAGAAACGGTGACAGGGAGGAGGTTAGGTTAGGAGAGGTGAGGTTCCCCGGTGCGGAGACAAAGTTCTGCACCAGGAACTCGGGGTTTTATTTACAGAGAGAGAAATTATTTTAAAAACTTAAAATTGCGTGTAAAGATGCATGGGTCAGTGTTCAGTGTAATCTGTAAAAAAAAAAAAGAAAAACAAAAGTACGAACGACAGGGTGAGTGCTCCGCAAGTGAGCCGTCTTTTCTGGTTTAAAGCTGCACTATGTGACTTTTCTAGTGGACTGACTGCCACCTGCTCGTCACCATGGAGACCAGAATCAGAAAAAGTTTTATGCCGTTTTCAGTGAACAAAATTCGCAAATTAGGAACGTGTTTTGGCCATATTAAACGAAAGGATAATAATGTAA
Organism: Periophthalmodon schlosseri; assembly: GCA_000787095.1. Lineage (NCBI taxonomy): Eukaryota > Metazoa > Chordata > Actinopteri > Gobiiformes > Gobiidae > Periophthalmodon > Periophthalmodon schlosseri. The sequence continues at coordinate 20,408 of KN472466.1, forward strand.
ACTATGAAAAATTAAAATAAGAACATGCATTAAAATAAGGTAAACAAAAAGGAATGTTCCGCAGTATGGCATTAAACCTCTATACCTCACATTTATTGAGTTACAGGTGTTTTTAAGGCTGATGAAAGGCAAACACAACATGCATTTTTACAGCGAGCGTGACCTCCTCTCCACAGATCTGACCTGTAACTTGGCCTGGTGGCGTCATGTGGTTCTCTCTGCCATTTTGACTGCCTTTCATTTGTGCACCTCCAGCCTCTAGGGGGCGCTGTGGTTTAGATGTTTAGAGTGGAAACCGCGGGTATAAAGGGGGCAGGTGATTGGCATCAGGTGTTAGAAGGTGCAGAGACCTGGGATTTTTGATCGTGTCTATTTGCACGGAGCAAATTAGCCTCTCCTGTCTCCATGGAGATAGATAAATGCCATATTGAGGAACATTTCAGGCGAAACAATAACATCTCCAGGAGACGAGCAGGCGGCGGCGCTGATGTTACTCAGTGTACGTTTAGGGGAGTATTTTTGGTTGATAGTTGAAAAAGTTACGGAACTCCTCAGAACGATTTCTCATTTTAAGTTTTTCTTTTCATGCTTTGCTCAGACTGACCTGAAAACTCAGCCCAACATTACCTCACCTCTTCACGGTGTTGTAAACGACCCAGAGCTCCATATGTCAGTGTGATGTAATGTATAGGGTCATGTTCCGCTGTGCACGGGCCTTATCTGCAGCTCTAAAGATAAGAAAACCATTACATATCTTTACTGCAGTGATGCACAGTGAGGAAAAACACTGTGCTGTCAGTCTGTATCTAAGTAAAAGTAGTAAAGTACTGCATTTAAGTACACATTTGAGGTATTTGTACTTTATTACATTTTAAACTGGATACGTTTTACTTTGACTTCAGTACATTTAGAGCAGTATCTGTACTTTCTACACCACTACATTTTTGAACAGGACAGAAAAGTAAAAGAATTTTTATTATTGTGTGAGACCTGCTGAAAAGGTTGAGGGTTTATTTTTAACACACAGAACACAGAATTTGAACAAAACAAAAATACACAAATAAAAACAGATAGAAACAGACGATCGATTCAAAATTCAGCTCAAATCTTTATCAAAATCACCACATTTGAAGCTTTATAAGACTCAAAATCTACGCAAAATACTTTTACTTTTTTCTCTTTAAGTACATTTTTATTTAAGTAGATTTTTGCTTGTGATACTTTTACTTTTACTTGAGTATTTTTTCGCTCAGATATCTGTACTTTTACTCGAGTACTTCTTCCACGACTCGTTTAATGATAACTTAATGGAAATAGACTAAAAACAACGGTTTGCTCTTTGCTCAGGTACCAAAGCCCATAGACTACTCCACTCAGCCCTGGTAAGTTCACAATAAGAATCAAAATAAAAAGTTCAAATTGTTTTATTTAAAGTGTTTCATAACTGGAGTTGTGTTATCGTAGGTTTGCAGGCCCCATGGAGCGATTTCAAGCTGAGGCAGAACTCATCAACAGGGTCAACAGCACGTACCTGGTCAGACATCGCAGCAAGGAGTTCACGGAGTACGCCATCAGTATCAAGTACGTGCAGTACTTCTATAATAATACAACTTCAGATCTGTGTAGTATTTTAAAATATGCCCTAAACTTTGTCCAGTGAGGCTCATCTGATCTTCTGATAATGTATTTTAATAGATTCTTTAGTCAGACCAAGGTTTAGTTTCATCCCTGACACTTTGTGCTGCTCACTAGCGCCTCACAGTGGTCACGTGATGTTACTGTGACGTGTGCGATCAGCTGATTTAAACAGGTTTTGGCGCTGTCTTCCTACCGGTGGAGGCAGGACGACAGCGCCATCTGCAGTCCGACTTCAGGACAGTATCCCAGGTGTGTGAGAGTAAAAAGGCCCCTCGTCCCGGTTTAAAGTCCCGTTTAAAGCACGTTTCTATATTTCTGTTGCCTCGTTAATCCAGGGACGACGTTTGTTGCTGATGCTGATTTAAACCTGTTTAAATAACCTGAACGGACACGTCACAGCAGCATCACGTGACCACTGTGAGGCGCTAGTGAGCAGTCCAAACTGTCAGGAAAACAAAACTTTTGGGGACATTACATTGACCTTCTTTCATTTAAAGGAGACTGAGCCTAACCTTAACCACAGTCACCACCTGCGTTTAACCTTAACCTAAACTCTGTCCTTAACTTATTTTAACTCTTGTCTAAACTTTAAACCATGTTGTTGATATAATATTTAAGGAGGAAGTCAGGTCCCCGTGATGTGAGTGTGTATGTAGAGTTTAGTTTAATACCCACACACACACAGAAGCATCACAAAAATACTTACGCACAGTGGGTGGAGTGTCTTGCCCAAGGACACAATGTCAATACCACCGGTCTCAACTTGGATTAGGGCGAACACTCTAAAAATGTGTTGACTTTTATGAGCTTTAAGTCATGTTCTAATGATGCTCCTCCTCAAAAACAGACCTGGAGTTGTGTTTTGTTTCATTCACACATGTTTGAGTAACACTTTATTATTAGTCTGTCTACATCTCTAAAGCTCAAAATGCTCTGTTCCACCTTGTGATGTCATGATGTGGTAGTTTTCAAGTTAACAAGTTAAGTTACAGTTACAATTACAGTTTCAGTAGAGATTGGCAATTCCACGGTTCAAATGATGATCCAAATGATTCTAGTGAAGGTGTGTGGAGTTTAAAAACACAGTGGAGCACTTCCTGTATCACCACATGACATCACAAGGTGGAACAGAGTGTTTTCAGTTTGAGAACTCAGCCTAAATATGCAGCGTTTGTGTGTTAAACATGTGTGAATGAAACAAAACACAGCTCCAGGTCTGTTTGAGACGAGGAAACAGCATTAAAACAGATCAGAGAACAGAGTAAAACTGAACCTTTAAGACTCAACAGAAGCTGCTCTTTCATAAAGCATCATTTCTGCTCCGTTCTTACTCTGCCTGTGGTTTATCACATCTCATTGTCCAGACCACAGTACTGACCACAGCACCGACCGCACGCAAGTCCCAGTTCAACCCTCACTTAGACGATGGTTTAGATTTTCTTTGAGGCCAGACACTGGTTGACCACAGTGAGGCGTCTGACCGAACGACGCGATTACACTGTGCAGTTTAAACACGTCAGTCGGTATGAAATATCTTTTATTCAAACTTGGAGTTGATCTCTACCAGTAGAAAGTGGTGTGAGGACAGCCTTTTGTAACCCCAGGGAAGCTAATTAACATTTTAACTGTAAGATGCTCTGATATGCTTTCCCAGACTAATTAAATATTTATTAGGACCCATAATTAGACCGAGTATAAAGATGTAAAACTGTATTTGCAAGAGCACTTCAAAAGAACATTTAGGAGCTGAGTGTCCTCTTCATTAACCTGCTTCAGCTGCCCCCACAGACTGTTTAAAGAAGTGAGTGAGTGTGACGTCACCACAGCGTTCGGCTCCAGATGAAGCTCATCGAGACTAGAGCAGGTATAGGGACGATTTGGAGCTGAGTTACATATTTGGAATTCTGTCCACGAGTATCATAGCAACCAAAGAGCCAATACAGAGCGAGGCTGTTGAAGGTAACGCCCCTTCCCTCCTGCACCACTGGTTTATCAGGGAGCAGGCGCTTAGCAACGCTGTCAATCAAACCTGTTGCTAACGCTAGCGGGAGCGACCTCGGGGAAAGAAGGCGCCTGATTTGTCTGTTATTAATGTTCATATCTTGATTTACAGACACAATAGTGAAATAAAAACCCCAGGATCATGTAGAGGGTTAATACGAACATTTAAGACCAACATGAGTCTGACAGCAGCAGGTACAGAGAGAGGACACAGTTTTTACAGAGAAAGTGGAACTGGAGCCAGAGTCGATGGAGCCAGAGTCTATAGCTACCACACCCAATGCAGAGATATGGGTAAATAGTATTTTTTTAACCTACATGACCCGTCAAAAGTTTGGCCACACCCTCTTGTTTAGTGTTTTTTTTTTATTTTTACTGCTTCTCTGCATTTTATACACACAGAGACATCAGATATATGAAGCAAGATA
>KN472473.1:2973-15708 GCA_000787095.1 Periophthalmodon schlosseri
GAGTGTGTTGGGGGGGTGGTGTTATTCTCTTACATGGTAAATCTCTTACAAGGTAAATCTTACAAGTTTAAAAACTTGTGCAGATTTACCTTGTAAGAGAATAACCCAAACCCCAGACATAGGTTGAGCCTTGCAGTAGCCTTATGTTCTTGTATGTAAGTCACATATTGCATATGCTTTCTCAGGCCTGAGCTTTGATACTGCCCCGCTTTGATGAAATATTCACTAATTTGTGTTTGCAGAGTGGGATTGCTCAAGTATTCGATTCAACAAGAAATGTTTAATCATCACAACAAGAAGTCTGGTACTTAGCTTTTGGTTGTTTGGCCCCAGCTAAATTTTAATGAAATTTATAAAACTTTTTTTTTTTTTAATGTAGAGAAGTGAAAGGCTACGGATAAGATTTTAATAGGATATTTGTTAAGAACTGCATCATATTAAAAGCAGGATGAGATGTGTTCAAATCTCATTTTTAATCCTTGCAAAACAAAAGACTGATTTGACCAAGATAATGCAAACAGAACAATAAAGCAACATTGGTTTGTCATAAATTTGTAAAAATCCAAGTTGTTACATGAATGAAAATACAACAGTAGATACTACTACTACTACAACTGCCCTGGGACTGAATAATGAATATGTGGCTGCTAATCTAAAAAAATTTAAAAAAGTCACTTAAATGCCCAGTTCTGTACATGGTTCAATTCTTGTATTGTTACTGTAAACACTCCATATTCATACTTTTATACAATTTCATTATGTTTTTGAAAAAGACTTGAAAAAAAACCCAAAACAATTTCCAGTGTGTTTATAGTGTGTAGACAATTGTAACTACTGGTTTTATAAATGAACTATTTTTACATTGTAGTTTAGCAGTTCTTGCAAATTTCTGTAATTTCCAGAGAAGGGTCCATTTTCACACATTATCATTAGCTGTCACGTTGGTGTCTTTCTGACCCATTTCTGACCCTGTGCTGTGGTTGATTTGAGGTGATCTTTATGTTCTTGGCTCATTCTCCCAGTGCCACAGGAGGTAAAATGCCTGAAGCGATCGGTCTTTAAGTTAAAAGCGGTTTAGTCAGTGGCTTTAGACAAACTACTGCTACAAGTCAATGCAGCTCTGCCAAAGAAACAATGTGAGATTCATATCATTGACAAAGTGGAGGAATGGTCCAAGGTCTTAAAAATGTGTCCACAGTGCATCAAGTTTGCAGTTGCTCTGTTCAGACAGAGCAGTGCCTCTAGTTAGCTTTAACACCAATGGTAATGACTTCACTTGACAGGATACATAGACTAATCTAACTTCTAATCTTCACAGAAGTAATTTGTAGCATATTGACTCTAAAAATAACGGTAGTGGTAGTAGTAGCAGTAGCAGCAGTAGCAGCAGTAGCAGCAGCAGTAGCAGTAATAGCAGCAGTGGTAGCCAATTCGTACTTAAATCTACATGTATTTTTGTATATTCCCAATTTTTAGAAATATGTTTTACATCTCTAATATTATAACAACTTCCTCTGCACAATTCAACTATTTTCTGTGAATTAATTTAAGTTTTTAATGGTCAGTCCTATGTTGACAGGTCATTCAGACAGCTCTTTATAAATAAAACACGGACGTCTAGATCAGAATAGCAGATTTGCATTTGTTTGCCTGCCGGCTGAAGTTAGCCGCAAGGCGTTTGGCTGCAGTGACTACTGCATCCTCGCACTGTAAGGTTTGAATGCTCAGTGGAGGGCAATTAACAGATTTAGTTCACCTTATTTGAATTTTTCAGAAATTACAGGGAAAACAACATCATTTGGAGTTAAAAAAAAAAAATCCTTGAAACTTTTCTGAAGCAGAGTTCATTTGAGAAAAAATGCACTGCAAAAAGAGTAGAGAATTCAATGGAAGGATTTTATTCTCCACCCCTTTCTTTTAATGTTCATTTTACAAATTATTTATGTTTTGCTTTGTTTGTATTTTAATTTTAATGTCTTTCTTATTCTGTAAAGCACTTTGAATTACTTTGTGTATGAATTGTGGTATACAAACAAACTTGGCTTTCTCTGCCTTGATAATTAAAAGTGTACTATGTAACTTCTGGTGGTGGGTTTACTACCCACTTGCCATGGAGATGTTATTGCTTTGCCTCCTAGATGTTTCACTGATTGGCTTTAAACTTATCTCCATGGAGACAAGAAGATGACACCGCCAGACCAAGTTACAGGTCAGATCTGTGGAGAGGCAAGTCTACTCATAGATTTGTGAACAAAAAAACCCCCCAAAAAAACAGTAAAGCTGGGGACACACTACAAACCCAGCAGCCAATGAAAAGCAGCAGAGGAGACGCTGGGAAAAGCATCTAGGCTAAAACTTTACTGTTTTCGTCAGACAGAGGCAAAAACAATGTCTACAGCAAGATGTGTGTGTATTATTCCTGCCTAAACACCAGATTACTAACACAGACAGTGCACATGCACTACTTGTACACTTACAACCAGAGCTGAACATGGATCTAGAGCTGTAGTGCAACAACCTATGTACTCACTGCGTTAATCACCCCTCCTCCTCTTTTCCTTTCAGAAATCATTCAGCATCCACTTACACTAAAGATAGTGGCTCAAGTACAGCATTAATGTTGACTCTATAATCATTATAGACTATACTGTATGTTGTTTTTGCGGATTATTTACTGTACTTTGTAGGGTAAATGTTATGTTCAGTTGTTAGTCAGAGTCGTGCAGTATGTGCACTTTCATGACTGTCAGTTGTGTAGTGTGGACCCACAGTCTCTGTAGTCATGCAGACTCCAGTTGTGTAGTGTGGACAAAATTCTCTGAGTGCTAATTCTCTGCACTAGTATGAGTTGTGAAAAGCTCTTATAAACTCATCACAGTGAATAATTAGAATGCTCAGAATGCATAAGGTAAGCAGGGCTGGCCCAGCCTATAAGTGGACTAAGCAGCCACTTAGGGCCCCAAGGCCACAAGAGGGCCCCCCAGCCTATAGTGGACTAAGCAGCCACTTAGGGCCCCAAGGCCACAAGAGGGCCCCCAATCTGGCAACCCTTCATAATATACATTGCATGTAGTCTTCATTCACATCATGTCGAAATGACTCTACCCGTCGGGTGCGGAGAAGCGTAAAAAGAAGAAAATAGAAGAAGAGAAGAAACGGCAATCTCGAGGTAATGTTGAGTGAATCTTACAAAGAAGTTAGTGCAATTATTAATGTGACAAGTTACGTTATCGTCATCATTTTAATTCACAATGTCGCCATCTCGGCTATGTCAACATGTTATTAGCAGTGCTACCGCTAATTTAGCACTTAGCATAGCGTCGCGGTGGCAGGTATAGCGGCAGGTGTAGTAGCAGGCGGCGGGGCTCTCGGCCCAGCCCAGGCCCAGCCCAGGCCCAGCCCACCGCGGGTGCTGTTGTGTTTGTGACCGACCGCGCAGCCTTCTTCCCTTGTAGTGAAAGTCATGCGTCATTAAGAAACATACCATTTTCATGATCGTGTTACCTGCATGTAAATTATGTGTGTGTGTTGTTAGCGGGAAATCTGCTGTTCTGCAGCTCTTAACATTAAATCCAGGCCCGCGTTGTTGTCAGTGCTGTCTCGCTGTCGCTGTGGGGTTTGGTGCTACATTGCTCGGCTAAATCGCATTTCACATTTTACTTCAAAATCAGGCTTGTGACTGTACATCAGAAACGTCATTTAAAGACTTTAAGGAAATGTTTGATATTTCAGGGTAATGTTTAATAATCTTCCAATTGTTGGATGTTTTATTGACTTTTTAATCCATGTTTGAATTCACTTTTTAAGTTGCATAAATGTAATTTTTTATCCAATGCACGGCTATAATGTTCAATTTTATGTATTCATAAGGTGAATGCTTTAATATAAGCCCTTTTGGGCTTTTTCCCTCTTCCTACACCTGTTTTTTTTTTTTTATATATACTGTGTCCTTTTTATTGTTATATGTTATATGAGTGCAAAATGAATATATAAATAAATAAAAAATAAATAACGTAATAATCACAAATAACGGCAAAGTGCCTGTGATAAAGCCTATAATTATTTCATCATTATTGTTATTATTCAGGAATTTGGATTTACATTTAGTCTATCTGACTGTGTTTTATGTTTTTTGTTTTTTTTTCTGCAAAGGCGCTTTAGACAAGTTCTTTGCCATTGGAGGTGAAGTGGCCTCCACATCTCAAAATGCTGCTAAAGATGCTGAAGCTGGTAATGCCTGGTGATAATAGCTTATAAATTAATTGATCACAGTGCACACATTAGTGACTTTTAAATGTTAATTCTGGCAGCAGCTGAGCCCAATCCTTCAGGTGAAGCTGATGCCACTGTTGTTGGTAAGTAAAGTAACATGTATTTGTGTGCTGCTTTTATGCTCACAATGACCACACACTTTAGACAGTTAGGAGTGTTTTGTTATTATTTTATTATTTCTGAATTATCAGTCATTGTGTAATTAACTAACATGTTTTTTTTTTCTTTTTTGATAGCTGCAGAAGAAATCCCCATTACTCCTTCTGTAGAGGATAGCAGTGTTGCTGATGGTAGGTTAAAATTAATAATGAAATGGAATTTGAAACTTGTAACTGTGGTGACTGTGTTTCAAACAGTGTTGTTTGCTGTTGCTAAAATTATGTATCTTTTGCTCCAAAAGCTCCCAGTGGGACATCAGAGGAGGAGCAGCCTTCAGGTTCAGCATGTCCACCATGCAATTCAACTGATCCAGCACTGTGGCCAAAAAAACTATCAGACCAAATAAGAACCGATTTAGTGCGGAGAGGACCACTTCAAACGACCATAAACTATGCCTTTCCCAAATCAGCCTTAAACAGGAGTTTTAATCATCATTACACTTTTCAACAACTTGCCAATGGGGAGCATTGGCAAGAGACCTGTTGACAGAGATCTGTAGAGTATGCGCAGTATCAAGATGTGATGTGGGATTTGAGCCATCAGTAGTTGAGCTTGGTTGGTGTTGCTGATGCGGCGAGGGCCCCCAAGATAAATTCTGCTTAGGGCCCCCAAAAGGCTAGGGCCGGCCCTGAAGGTAAGTGACTATTTAAAAAGAACTAGTTCTGGTTTTTTTACGTTTTAAGACAGTAAAACTCAGGTCCAGTGCCTTTAATATGTCAAATTTCCTGGTTCCATTGCATTTTTTTTCTAACAGAGGATCATTAATATTCGATATACGATCTACTAAACTAATACAAAGATCCCATGCATTTCAGAACATGTTTGTAGTGATTTAAACTACAGGGTTGGTTTTAAACACCTCTGTAATGAGCATTATATTGTATAAATAATTGAAGATATTTGAAAATAATTGAAAATAATTAGATTTGCTAATTCTGATCTGATCATATTACTATTTTATTTCTGTTTATTCAGCCACAGTGTACAAGCATGATTACCGTGTAAAATTAGGGATATACAAAAATTGATAAGCCTATCAAATAATCAGTAAATACATACTTGATGATGAATATGTTAATTTTGACACCATTTTAAATAATGGTAGAGTATCTGCATGATTCCATGGAAATAGAAAGTAAAACCATACTTCGGGACATTCTTCATAGAGATAAATAGATTTTTATGCCATACTGTGAGATTATAGCCAGAGAAACATTTCCATGGAAATAAGCATTTTTTTCTATGCTTTTCAGTGAATAAAACAACCCCATAGATTTAGCCATCATTACCAAACATAGAAAATAGAAAATAAAATAAATGCAGATATCCTTATTATTATTATTACTTACTGTCCCCACCTGTCCATCCTCACTCACCTGTGATGTAGCAGGTGACCAAGCGGTTCTCCATGGAAATGTCCCTGTCAGTAGTCGTCATGGTAACAATCACCTCTCCCGGCTCGCTGTTTTCCATGATGGAACCATGGTAAACGTCTTCAGTGAACTTCGGAGGGTTGTCATTTTCATCTGTTACTGTGACTTCCACCAAAACACTAGAGGAGAGGTTGACGTCTCCTCCGTGGTCCATGGCAATGACATGAAAACGGTAAAGTCTCGTGGTTTCACAGTCGGTTTCAGTTGCTGTGGTGATCCAGCCACTGTCCAGGTTTATGGTAAAAATTTGGTTTATGTCGTTTGGGTCGTCATGGAGAGACCGCAGGCTGTAAGTCACAATGCCATTGGACTCTGTGTCAGGGTCATTGGCTGTTACCTAGAAAAAAGAAAATTAGATTAAATAATAGTACTTTTAATTACCTGAATAATTGTCATTTGAGTTCATGGATTAGCTCAAACAATTATATTAAATTGGCCAGTATAGGATATTGGGTAAACCTGATGGTAATTTGTTATGAAGGCAATAGTGAAGTAACTGATCATAAAAAAATGCAAAATAGGGCTGTAAGGCTGCATGGCTCCTCACCCACTCATCGCCAGTACGTTGTTTCTACTTCTACTGTGCCAGCTACCATTCTGCCTGCCTCGTATCCTGCCTGCTTTGTAACCCGCCTGCCTGCCTATCTTCTTACCTGCTCACCACCACAAACCTGCTCCCCCTGCAAGATCTCAAATATTCACCTTCCTGTAATAAACTTGTTACAAACTTACCTGCTGTTTGATCCTTCTGGGTCATTGTATACCATGACATTATAGTCATTTACAAGTCATGCTAAAAAAATACTACAAAAAAATTGCCCAAATATTTAGTTTATCACAGTAACACCAGTCATCTAACCCCTGGAAAATCCCTGGAAGTAAAAAAAACAAAAAAACAATGTAGACTTCCACAAACAGAAACCCAACTCACCTGTATGACAGTGGTCCCTGCAGGCATGTTCTCAGCCAAGTATGCTCTGTATGGACTGGCATCGAACACAGGCTGGTTATCATTTACATCCTGGACTTGGATACTGACGGAGACCAGAGATGCTACATCTGTCCCATTGTGATTTCCTTGTGCAACAACATCTATTTGATACCATTTTGTCTTCTCATGATCAATCGTTTTCTGCAAAACCAATGTACCACTTTCTTCATCCAAGCTAAACACTTTATCTTTATTGCTTTCAACTGTATTCCCATCAACAAGGCTATAGATCACTGGCATATCTGATTTGACTTTGACTGTTCCGATCTCCGTACCAACTGGGATATCTTCCATTGCTGAAAACGTGTACAAAGGTTCGGAAAATTTTGGTAGCAGCACTTCGGGAGGCACAACTTTAACTTGAACTGGAATTGTTGAGTTGTAAAATGGCAAGCTACCATCCCTCGCTTTTACTTTGAAATTGAATATTTTGTTTTCTAATCCCACTAGAGTTTCCTTGACGCTAACTAGACCCGTAAATGGGTTGATTTCAATGATATCTTCGGTAACTTCTTCCACTTCATCAACTGTGTATGTTACATCTGCGTTTTTGCCATCATCAGCATCATATGCGATGATCTGGATCAGCGGTGCCCCCTTGTTGACCGTGGACTGAATTGCAACTTGATATTCAGTAGCTTTGAATTGCGGAACATTGTCGTTTTCATCTGTTAGAATAATCTTTACAGTGCAAAACGCAATTCTACCTCCACCATCTCTCGCCATAACTTTGATAGCAATAACTCGTTGCGATTCTCTATCCAGTGGTTGTGTGGTGACAATTTGTCCATCTTTATCAATTTTGAATTTCTCATCAGCGAGTTTATTGATAATAGTATAGTCAACAGTGCCATACTGACCCTCATCTGGATCTATAGCAGCTAGCCTGATCACTCTAGTCCCCGCTTCTGCATTTTCAGCTAGCTCTGCTTCATAAATGTTTTGTCTAAAATACGGACTATGCCGATTTTGATTTATCATATCAATATTTACCGGTGCTGTTTTTTGAAAAACACCATCAGAAACAGCTACTGTTAAATTATAATAAGGATCCAGATTTCTTTTACAAATGTTTGAAAATGCAATTATTCCAGACGATTCGTTGATGTTAAAATATCTTCCTTCATTCCCAGATAAGATTTTGTACTTTAGCTTGTTAACATCATTGGTGTCTTTGTCCGAAGCTTGAATTTTAACAACAATATGTCCGCATTTTGCCATTTCGTCAAGTGTAGTATCGTACTGAGGGTTAACAAAATCAGGTGGGTTGTCATTTACATCGGTAACATTTACAAACACAAATATTTCGCTGGTAAGAGGAGACGTACCATTGTCGCTAGCTCGTACTTTCAAATCAAAACGTGATGTATCTTCATAGTCCAGAATTTCTTTGGTAGTAACTAATCCACTTCGTTTGTCAATCTCAAAAAAGTCAGTTTCGTTTCCTTCAGTTCTGACCAACTGAAATGTAAGCTCTTTATTTCGTCCTGAATCCTTATCCCATGCGAAAATTTGTAAAACAGATGTACCAATTGGTAAACCTTCTGCAATGTTTGTAGAATATGCTAGTTTTGAAAATATAGGTGCATTATCGTTAACGTCTTCAACTTCAACTTCGATTGTGGCTTCCGAATATGTGCCAGTGACTGAATCGGTTGCTCTAACTGTTAAAACATGCATCGATTGGCTTTCATAGTCCAGTGGGTTTGTAACAGACAAGACGCCAGTTTTAAAATCAATATGGAAGTGTTTTGTCGCATTTTCTTCTTGGAGATTGTAGATTAGACGGTAGCCTTCTGGATTGCGAGCTTGAACATGCAAAATGGTGGCAAAAAGCGGGACATTTTCTGGAACTTTTAAGGGATACAGTAGCGTTTGGAAAATTGGATTCGTTCGATTGCGAATTAGGATAGTGAGCTGTGATGCTGTGCTATAGCTAGGTTCACCTTCATCTGTTGCCACAATTGTCAAAACGTATTTATTCAAAGCTTCGAAATCAAGTGGTCTTTGAAGGGATATATCACCGACATTTGGGTCAATCTGAAAAAGTTCAAAATTATCTTCGAGAGAGTAAACAATCAAAGCATTTTCATCCAAATCCTTGTCAATGGCAGTCACTTGGTACAAAACATCTCCTGGTTCAATATCATCAGAAATTACAGCTGAAAATGGCAAATTCAAAAAATGTGGTGCGTTGTCATTCACATCATCAATATAAACTTTAACTAAAGTGGTTGCAGTTCTTGGAGGTGTTCGCGAATCTTCAACTTTTACAATAATCTCATATAAATCTTGAATTTCTCGATCAAAAGGGACCCCAATGCTTTCAAAAATACCAGAAGTTTTGGAAATCCCAAATCTCCCCATTGGATTTATAATGGTGTAAGCCAGGGGCTCGTTTAGATAGCATCCATTAACTTTCAGAGCTGCTAATATCTTTGGTGCTTTGCTATTTTCACTAACACTTGCAGTATAGACCTGTTGCTCAAATTTCAAATCAGTTTTGGTCAAATTTGTTAGCGTTATCTTTATGATGGCGGAATCTTTGTACAACCCATCGCTTGCTTGAACAACTAGCTGATAAAACTGCTTAAAATCTGTCACATTGTCAACAGAAATAACTCCAGAAGTTTGATCGATTGAGAAAGCGTTGTTGAAATTGCCATCTGCGATGCTATAGACCACAGTTGAGTCCTCATCATGTGCACTGACTTGAACCACCTCTGCTTTTCTGACAGATGGTACTATGATTGATGCCTTGTACAGCGGTGAACTGAATTGTGGGGGGCAATCATTTAGGTCCAAAATTCGGATTGTAACTTTTGCAGGCTCAGATGCATACCGTAATGGTTCCCCAGAGTCTTTGACATGAACTGTGAACTCATATCTGTCCTTGTTTTCAAAATCGACCATAGAGATTAAAGATATAGTCCCCATACTTGGATCAATCTTGAAAATTCTCAATGCTTCTTCCTCTATGATTTCAAAATATAGCTGAGAATTAGCATCTCTGTCCGCATCTGTAGCTTGGATAACTAGTGGTGTGTTGTTTTCTCCCATTATGAGGCTATCCACATTAGCTGCTTCGCTAAGTTGCCCAAAGTATTCCCTTTTAACGAATACAGGAGCGTTGTCATTCTCGTCAATCACGTAAATGTACACAATTGTTTTGGATACAGCACCAGCATTGGTTGAAGCTGCAACTTTGAGTTTATACATAGAACAAACTTCAAAATCAATATGTTTTTGAGTTGAAATTAGCCCAGAATAAGAATTTATATGAAAAATGTCATTTGAGTTGCCGCTTTCGATGCCATACCGTACCACAGTGACGCTTGAGGCTGCTATGGTGATGACAGGTGTTCCTATGGGGCTGAATTCTGTGATTTCTGCTAAAAAGTCGTCAGATTGGAAGACAGGGGGCGTGTTTTCTGAAATCTTGATGTTGACATGGACAGAGCAGAGACTGTTGCGCTGAGGGAAGCCTTGGTCTGTAGCTTTCACTGTGAGATGGAAGCAATCGAGAGGTTGCAGCTGTAAAGGTTTTGCCACAGAGATGGAGCCCGAAGAGGCGTCAATGGAGAAGATGTTGTCTGTGTTACCTACAAGAAAAAAAAAACAAAAAACTTAGATTTTTCTCAAATTTTATATTGTTGCTTTTTGTTACAGATTATACAAATATGATTTGCATGTGACCATGTTTTAACATTGTTCCCCATCAAAAACATGCCTGAAAAGGTTTTTATTTATTTATTTATTTATTTATTTGGTTGGGACATTGCGCGTTAATGAACAGACATGATTTAACATGAGCGTAAACACGCCGGATTATAGCCAAAGGCTAATTTCCATCCGTTGTCCCAAGGGCTGGGGTCACAAAAGGGTCAAAACATTAATAATTAAAATAACAATAATAATAAACGTGCGCACTACACTCATTGCACATTCCACTCATTGCACATTCCACTCATTACACATTCCACTCATTACACAGTCCACTCATTGCACAGTCCACTCATTGCACAGTTCCCATTATTGCACCATCCAAGATATTGCACATTACATTCATTGCACAGATCCCATTGTTGCACCATACAAAGTATTGCACATTCTATTCATTACACAGTCCTCATTATTTAAGTCAGTTTGCCCATCAATTCAAGACACTTACATTTTCAAACCCACCCCCCTCATATTTTGCCCGTACATGCAGATATATCTCTATAGAGGAGTTAAAATCACATTGCCACTATAAATGAGTGCATGTTTGGTTTATAAATGAGTGCATGTTTGGTTTTATCTGTCATCAGTGTATGTTTGAGAAAATAAGCAATCTTTCCCCGGCCCTATTCTAACCCTCCTTAGGTTAGCAGTATGATCCTGTCCAATGCTCAATCCACAAGCCTACGTCACCCATGCTCCCACACAGTAATTTTCCATAAATATACAAAATCATGATATAAAACAATACACTACAACTTGCACAATCACATTTGAGAAGCAATGGAGGACGTGGGGAGCAAACTGATATCACTCTGTATAAAAAATACTGAGATGATAGTCTGGATTTGCCATGCAACAAAAATTGTGCTTAAGTAAAAGTTTTGTTTCATTAGAAATAAGTGCTGAACTTTACACAACCTCTTTACAACCAACATTTTGGCACAGGGTCAGGAGTGAAGAATACCTTAAAACAAAGTTTAATCATCATTTCAAAAGTGGTAATTTATTTTAATTAGGATCACATATTCAAGTTTGCCAATTCTTTGAAAGACCTCAAATATACAATACATAAACATGTGTAAATCTGTTTGAATGATGGCAGAATGGTTAGCTACCTGCAGTGCAGATGAATGACAGTCATATGTTTCTGGTTTCCAATACCACTGAAAAATGAGACCAGAACTTTTCTTTGTTGCATAAAGTCTTTAATTTTTTGCCTTTGGATACTCCTTGGTTCTCTTCTGGTTATGTCCTCATGTATTTTACATTACTGGTACATCCTGACCTTAACAAACCTGATCTATATTCTAGTGCTGTTTGGAGACGTAGCGCTGAAAATGTGTGATCAAAGAAGCACAGAAACAGTGTGGAATAAACCAGCTTGCTCTGACCCAGGCCACTGCACCGCAAAAACATTACGCTTGCTCAGTGTATTTTCAACCAGCGAGCATCCATCTTAAAGCCCTCCGCAGCGTAACCTTTAGGATTAAAACGTGCGGAAAACTACCAATGGGTTAGATAGATACATTATTTATTAGGTAATACTCTGAAAAATAGCCAGGCAGTGTTGAGAAATAGATCTTTCATGGTACAGTGTGATAGGGGGGTGTACTGCTGATGAGAAACAACATGTATCCAATGTATTACTGATCATATACAAGGTCAGAAAGGCTTGAAAAGTGGCAACTAAACTTTGGTATGGGTTTATAAGGTAGTAAAAAAACATATTTTTCATGTTTTAGAGCATAAAACTTTATTTCATCATATTGAAGCACAAAGAAAGTGGAGGGCTGATTGAGGGCCACAGACTGGTGCTCAATACAGTGAATCAATGAAATGGTGCATTTAACACAGGTTAGATTGAATCTTAAAAAAAAATTACCTTTATAAACCCAATATTAAACATTTTAGTGTGTCATTGAGGTTGTAAGCCTAATTAAAGATGCTGTAGCTGATTTTTACTGTCTTAAAACGTGAAAAACTGAACTAGTTCATTTAAAAATATTTGCGGTGGTCCAAAGTCCCTCACTTACCTTATGCATTCCAAGCATCCAAATTATTCACCGCGATGACTGCTAGCTGTCACAGTATTAGTAACAACAACCGCACACTTCCTGATTATGGAATTTCGGGTCCAATAAAACTGACTTTTCGTTA
>JACM01067986.1:0-16160 GCA_000787095.1 Periophthalmodon schlosseri
CTCTATCTCCTCTATCTCATCTCTCTCATATGAAAACAGTGGCTATGTTTAATTGCCCCCACACTGTTTCCAGATGGAAGGGGACTGGTACGTGGTGGGTATGGCCTCTAACTCTAAAGGCTACCTGAGAGGGAAGAACTATTGGGTCTCAGCCCTTGGTACTTTTACGCGTATGAAGGATGGGAACATGTTACACATTACCTACAAAAGTGTGACGTAAGTGTAAAATGTAAAATTTAAAGTGCATTTGACGGATTCTTATATTTAACTATGACTTGGTTTGGTGGGACAGGACCTGTATGTCAGTCAAGTGGCAGAAGAAAAGTAGATGTTTTAGAGAAAAGTAGATGTTTTAGAGAAATGTGCAGTCTAAACTGTCATATGCACTTAAATAAAAATAACCAAATGATTCTTTTTGTGTAGACCTACAGGGGAATGCTACGAAATCATCTCCAAGGCTCTGCCCTCAGATACACCTGGAACATATGTCTTTAAGAGTGAGTGCAGTTTTCAAAAGATCACATCACAAGATGGAACAGAGTGTTTTCTGCTTGAGAGAAGAACATAAATATGCAGGGTTTGGTAAACCTTCAATACCCTGGCTCCGGATTGGCTCTTTGGTTGCTATGACACTCGCAGCTGCAACTCGGCTCCAAATTCGCTCCTGTAACTTCTAGCCTCGATGAGCCGAACGCTATGGGTCACGTCGCACTGCCTTTGTCCACTTCTTTTTACAGTCTGTGGTTAATCGGTGTAAAAATGCAAACAAATTAGAAAGGAACAGATTCGGTTCTTTTAAAAAATGAGATCCAGTTCCAATCGTTCATATTAAGGAACCGCTCAAAAAAGCTGACTCGTTCACGAACATCATCATATTTATCGTCATATTTATGTCATTTTAACCAAGGTTGGGTATCTATGTTTGTAGTCCACAGCCGACAATGTAAAAATATTGACTTTTTCTTGTTTTTTTCATCACCAGAACAAAACTTTGACCACGTCTTCAAATTCCTCGCCCTCAAAAAGGATGAGTATGTTTTAGTTCACGATACAAAGACCAGCGAGAAGAACAGCATGACACTCAGCATGTACATTTTATATGGTAAAAACAACAAACACTAGTCTGGTATTTACATTTCATCTGAGCAAATGTCATGTATCTGTTCAACGTATTTATTTTATAGCTCGTGACAAATATCCGAGCCAGGATCTGCTGAAGGACTTCAAAGATTATACCTTAAAGGAGGGGATCCCTGAGGAGAACAAGGCTATTGTTTTACCCACGGATGTGAGAGGCAAGTGAGACAGGAAATTCTAAAGTCTATGGCAGGTTTTATTTTCATAATCGTAATTGTTATCTGGACGATACTAGACCTGTCACGATATCACATTTTGAAGTGCGATATATTGCTGAAGAAAATATGGACGAATATGGAAACTGCAGACAAAATAACGCCAAAGCAGCGTTATTCTAAATATCCTTAAAGGGCCCATATTACGCAATTTTCTGATCTGTTATAATGTTGTTTCCTCATCTCAAACATACCTGGAGTTGTGTTTTGTTTCATTCACGCATGTTTAACACACAAACCCTGCATATTTAGACTGAGTTCTTCTCTCAAACTGAAAACACTCTGTTCCACCTTGTGATGTCATGTGGTAATACAGGAAGTGCTGTGTTTTTAAACTCCACACACCTTCACTAGAATCACTTGGATAATTTCAGCCCTGGAATTGCCAATCTCTACTGAACAAAAGGTAAAAGGTAGATGTTGAAAACTTGAAAACTACCGCTTCATGACATCACAAGGTGAGCCCTGGAATGCCAATCTCTACTGAACAAAAGGTAAAAGGTAGATGTTGAAAACTTGAAAACTACCGCTTCATGACATCACAAGGTGGAACAGAGCATTTCGAGGTTTGGAGATGTAGACAGACCAATAATAAAGGGTTAAGGGTTTGAGGGTTAACTCAAACATGTGTGAATGAAACAAAACACAACTCCAGGTATGTTTTTGAGGAGGTAACAACTTTATAACACGGCTTAACGCTCACAAGAGTCAATTTTGTGTAATAAAGGACCTTTAAAAAATATTAGCTGCTATAAATAAGTAGCAGAATGGAGCTCTTTGGTTGTATCTATAATGATTCATAGACGTTATTTAGTCAAAGTTCAAAAGGTACCCACGATGAATATTTACCCCTGAAAATAATTGTTCACCCTTTCACACCTTATTATAACAAAGACATCAACATTATTCATTCAAAATCTCAAAAAATAATAAACTATTTCATGTTTCCTATGGTTTTCTTACAGTTTCTACAGATATTTAAATAAAATAGTGATTGATTTTAAATGCAGGAATTAGGGTTTGCAAAATTATGTAAAATGATATACTGACGCTGGTATCAAAAGTAGTACTCATTTGAGCGAATATCGATACTGAAAAAATCGATACTTGTTCAGGAAAGGTCAAAGGTCAAAAATCACCTTTGACCTTTCCTGAACAGTTCTAGAATCATCTTGGGTTTTGTCAGAACTAAGACCAAAAGGTAACATCATGTACTATTATGTAGTGTTGAAAATGACATCATCGTGGTATCGAAATCAGAATTGAGTCAGAATTCCTTATTATTGATATCCAAATTTTTGTATTGTAGGTAGGTAATTAGGTGGAGAACATTGGCAAGACATTACAGAAAAAAAAAAAAATCTCATAGTCTCTAATTTTTTCATCTAATACCTATCCTGACCTTTACTATTTAAGTTGCAAAAAAAATAGGCCAAATTATTTATATTCTTCTTCTGGTTTTTTTTTTTTTTTTTTTTTTTACATACTAAGCAAATGTATTCATGTATGCATTCAATTTTTGTGGTGTAAATGTGACAGTTGGATCATTTTACACTAAAATTAAGTAGTCCTAATCCTAAATGATTTTTTTTTTATTTATATGTATATCAGTAATTTACAGAAAATTTCAATTTTTTGTATAATTTTAGTAATAGTAAAAGCCAAAGTTAAATCTGTCAACTGGACAAAAAGTTGTAGAAGTGAAGATGTTTCGCTGCTCATCCAAGCCGCTTCTTCAGTTCTGGTCAGATTGCTGGTGGACACTGCCTTATTAACTACGCTGAAACTGTAAACAGCTATTGTTTACAGTTTTAGCCTTAATGGGCCTACATTCAGCCTTAATGGGCCTAGGCTCTATTGTTCTCTTTGTTTCCTTTGTTTGCTTTGGGTCTGAGGATGGAGTTATATATGGGGGACAGGTGACGTCTCAGGCCCCCATTCCTGTTCAAGGACGGATTGTCTTTCCTAACAAAAATTGCTTCTTTAACTATTAGGAAAGACAATCCTAAAGCAGTGTCCACCAGCAATCTGACCAGAACTGAAGAAGCGGCTTGGATGAGCAGCAAAACGTCTTCACTCCTTCGACTTTTTGTCCAGTTGAGAGATTTAACTTTGGCTTTTACTATGGATCAAACCTGGACGACTGAGGGATTACACAGACATAATTTTAGTAATAATATCTAAACATTACATTTACATTCTGTTATTTTTAATAGCATTTTCAAACTAAACTCAATAAGCTTTGTTATTATTTACCTGTATCCACACATATTATTCCTAAGTCTAAGTAGGCTAAATGTTTTCTTCTTTTCTCTTGTAGAAGATTGTCTTGTTTCTACGACTGAGTGAACCTCGGGTGTCTGAAGACTGCAGGCCTCGATGCTGTGATGCCAATAAAAAGAAACTGACCTAAAACATGGAACATTATCATTACTATTAAAAATATCTCATATATTCATTATGACATCACAACATTCTATAGGCCAATAATGTTTAATACAGACGAGGGGCAGCTAAAATGACTAGTTAAAATGGAGATTTTTGTTGTAACATAGTGAGTTCTGGAGTCAAGTCAGTAACAGAAAAGATCAGGTTCAACCATCGACTGTATATATAAATGGACATAGCTAACCCGCTAGCTGTCGCGTTCCAAATAGGAAGTGATCATGTGCGCACCTCCGGCTCCATCGACTCCGGCTATAATTCACTTTTGAAAAAAAAAAAAAAAAAACTGCCGTAAAATGCCGTCTTAAAATGTTTGTTTTAACCCACTCTACATGATCCTGGTATTATTTTTTTCGCTATTTTGTCTGTAAATCTAGATATGAACATTAATAACAGACAAATCAAGCACCTTCTTTCCCCGAGGTCGATCCCACTAGCATTAGCAACTGGCTTGATTGACAGTGTTGTGCTCGCTCCCTCTTAAAACATTGGTGCAGGCGGGAGGGGGCGTTACCTTCAACAACTTCTTTCCAGATTGGCTCTTTGGTTGCTATGACACTTGTGATTGGAATTCCAAAAATGGAACTTGGCTCCAAATTCGCTCCTATAACTGCTCTAGCCTCGACGAGCTTCATTTGGCTGGAGCCGAGTGCTATGGGTGACGTCAAAGTCCACTTCTTTTTACAGTCTATGGGTTCAATATTTATGAATTTACCTTTTAGATATTTCATGGCAAAGTACGTAATCAATAGGGAAAACTGTGTCTTTTCCCTCATCTGGGAGTATGACATCATCACATTCTAGAATCTGAAAACTAAATCCAAACTAAAAATCCGTAAATGTTGAACTTTTTTGTTAAGGATCAGGTCCACAAACTTGCCATATTAATCTCATGTCTTCAAGGGCCTATATTGCACTATTTTCTTATCTGTTATGTTTCCTCATCACAAACAAACCTAGAGTTGTGTTTTGTTTCATTCACACGTTTAACACAGAAACGCTGCATATTTAGGCTGAGTTCTTCTTTCAACCAGGAAACACTCAAGTTCCAACTTGTGATGTCACGTGGTAAAACAGGAAGTGCTCCACTGTGTTTTTAAACTCCATACACCTTCACTAGAATCATTTGGCTAATTGAATAGAATTTCTCATTTTTACTAAACAAAATTTAAAAACTGTTAGTCCATTTCTGTTAACTTGAAAACTAGAGCGTTTTGAGCTTTGGAGATGTAGACAGACTAATAAAGGGTTACTGAAACAAGTGTGAATGAAAACTAAAATAAAAACTGTGTAGTTAAAGATACACTATGTAACACTTTAGAACCTTAGTTTAATTTGAACTTTTGCATTGTTCAAGCCTCCTCTAACCTGCAGTTTACCACAGGTCAAGCAGAAGTTTCTATCTATTTCCAGCACAAAAATAGCCTACTTTATTTATCGTAAACCGACTATTCTCGGAGCTGTCCTGACTATTTTTGGAAGTTGCTCGTGTCCCCGTTGCCATGGAAACACGACCAGGAAGGGGCCGCATCCGAGAAATCCAACTTTTCCCCTATGCCAAGTTACAACACACTACACTGCTTTCCGAAACCATCTCACACCATCTATAATTAAACTGTGACAGCAATGGGTTTAAACTACATCCAGCCAATGGTTTCTGGAATGTTCCACAGTATGATTAAGCTTCCCCATCTCCCTAGAGAAGTTACAAGTTACAGGTCTGATCTGTGGAGAGGAGACGCAGTTCAAAGTAAGAATTGGTGCTTCTCGGGTTATCATGGGGCAATAAAAAAACAATTGTATATGAAAGATGGACAGAAGTTCAGTGCTCAGATCTGACCTGTAAGTTTGCCTAATGCTGTCACCTGCTTGTCTCCATGGAGATAGGCAGTTTTAACGCCATACTGCGGAAAATTCCGGGCAAAGCAATAACATCTCAAGTTGCAGACCCTCCACCAGGAAAGCTACACAATACGTACGGGCCTATTCAACAGTTAAAAACAAAATTCATAGATATTTAGACTGAGTTCCCAGAATGGCTCCTCATACATAACGTAAAAGTAACCAAATAAATAAATAAACCTCGTTAGGGCTAAAATGTTCATGCCCGGTCCTGCTAGTGGAACAGTGGAAGTGTGCGCTGCTGGGAAGGCGGTGACTCACGGTGCTAGTACTGTACACAGGGGAACCTCGGAGCGTGTGCGGAGGAGCAGCTTCCCGTCTGCATGAGTTTATGAGAAAACACCAAGAACACCCACCTCTGCAACTGCCCATCATTATGAAATCACCGTTCTATTATCTATATTCACGCTCACTTCATCATCATCACAAATTCTCAACCAGGGCTACGGACAATCTTGAGGGGGTACGTGGTCACTTACCTGGGGAATTATTTCAGATTGAAGGTCCTATATTACGCAAAAATTGACTCTTGTGAGCTTTAAGCCATGTTATAATGTTGTTACCTCATAAAGCCTAGAGTTGTGTTTTGTTTCATTCGAACATGTTTGAGTAATCCTTTATTATTAGTCTGTCTACATCTCCAAAGCTCAAAATGCTCTGTTCCAACTTGTGATGTCATGAAGCGGTAGTTTTCAAGATAACAGCTAACTTTTGTTCATTTGAGATTGGCAATTCCAGGACTGAAATGATCCAAATGATTCTAGTGAAGGTGTGTGGAGTTTAAAAACACAGTTGAGCACTTCCTGTATTACCACATGACATCACAAGGTGGAACAGAGTGTTTTTTTGTCTCTCTGAAGGTTGTGAAAATATAAACTTTGCAAACCATTTAAAATATATAGTAATTCTGTTTTTCCCATTTTTTAAGATCATAAAAATCAGGTACAGCCGTTTTAAATGTATTTATTTTTTCCTATGAAGTATTGTAAAAGCTGCACTCCCACTTAACACTTTATAACTAATTTTATTGATTGTAAACCCAAAAGAGCTGAATGTCGAATGAGAGCTGAATGACTGAGAAAAGTTACAAAGTGCACCTTTAATGTAAAATCCTGGCGCTATGGTACTGACCAAGCCAAGCTCAAGATCTGGAGCTGGATCCCTGAGGGCTGCACAGCAGTAGATCACTGCTCCTGACAAGTCGCTCCAGCAGCACTGCTTGATGGATGGGTCAAATGCAAAGAGGCATCAATAAAGGGTACCTTAACTTTACCACTGACTACTGAACCTTCTAATATTTTAATAAGTCAAGGTCTATTGATTTGATTAGGATTTGTGTGGTAAACGTGCGAATGAAACAAAACTCCAGGTATGTTTTTGATGAGTAAACATCACTACAATCAATACAATGTTTCAAAGTTTCAAGAAAGTTTCATCTGGACAAGGGTCTGCTACCTGTTTGTCACCCAGGAAATGTTCTACAGTATTGCATGATATTTTATCTCCATGAAGACAAGCAGTGGTAGTTTCCAAGTTACCTTTACCTTTTGTTCAGTAGAGATCGGCAATTCCAGGGCTGAAATTATCCAAATGATTCTAGTGAAGGTGTATGGAGTTTAAAAACACAGTGGAGCACTTCCTGTATTATCACATGACATCACAAGGTGGAACAGAGTGTTGTCTGTTTGAGAGAAGAACTCAGCCTAAATATGCAGGATTTGTGTGTTATACATATGTGAATGAACCAAAACAAAGCTCTAGATATGTTTTTGATGAGGAAACAACATTATAGATTAGAAAACCGCGTAATAAGGGCTCTTTAATAAACTATTTGTTCATTATAAATATAGTTTTTGTTCATGGTTTATTAAGGCTAATTACAGCGTAGTTATAGCCATAAAACACACTAACCCAAACTCCACTTCTTTTGGCCTAAATGCCAGGATAAGAGAGCCTGCCCACTCCGCTCTTGCTCACTGCAGTAGCCGGGCTGACACCCACGAGATGGTTGCTAATATAGGTTATGTGTCTGTGACGTGGTATTGGGGGCCCGGAAAGATCCCCCTATGACGCATTTGAATACTACACTTAGAATTCACCAGGAAGTCCAAAATAGAGGGTGGATATTCTGTTTTGTGGGGCTGCAAATGACAGCGCATGAACAGTCAGAACAAAAAGAAACAAAAAGGTGATTTGGGAAGCCCTGATACAGGAAGTGATAGTTAAAGTTGGACTAAACACCTAAACTCTGCCCAAAACCACTTTTCAAATAGAGCTGCTAATCTGGGCCGTACCTGGAGGACTAAAGGGGAGAGTGAGGGGAGAGGAGGGGCGGGGTCTGGACATATGAGGAACAGTGTGATTGGTCTAACAGGTATCTACACTTCAAACTCCGCCCCTACAGCCAGGTGTTTGTAATCACAAACACCTAGCTGTAAACAGGGCAGTTTGGCGTGATGTCACCAAGTACCTGAACTTGCAGTGGCCAGTGGAGCCAAGACATACCCATTTTCAAACCTGTTGCTAACACTAGCGGGAGCGACTTCAGGGAAAGAAGGAGCCTGATTTGTTTGTTATTAATGTTCATATCTTGATTTAGGGATAAAAACAAAATAGAAAAATAAAAACACCAGGATCATGTAGAGCGGGTTAATATGAACATTTTAAGACCAAAATGACGACTCACTGCAGCAGTTACAAAGAGAGGGGTGACAATTTTTCAATAGAAAGTGAATTGGAGCCAGAGTCGATGGAGCCGGAAGCGCACCCGTGACTTCCTGTTTGGAACGCGGCAATTAGCAGTTTAACTATGTCCATTTATATATACAGCCTATGGTCAAAATGGTCCGGAGTATAAGTCGTACCAGCCAAAAAATGCATAATAATGAAGAAAAAAAACCATATTTCACATATAAATCACATCTGAGTATAAGCCACACCCCCAGCCAAACTATGAAAAAAGTGCAACTTATAGTCCGAAAAATATGGCACTTATGTTATTGGATTTCAGATGACATCATAACATTTCATAGGGCAATGATGTTTAATTCAGATGGGGGGAAGCTAAAATGAATATTGTCAAAATCAGTTGTAATACATGCTGCAACACAGTGAGTTCGAGGGTTATGTTTCATCTGAAAACCTCCAATAGAAACATTTCATATAGACTCGGTGGTGTTTGACATGAATTCTCATTTATAACATTTATCTGCATCTAGTTTATCTCTGAGCCTCTGCCTGTGCTATTCTGGTGTGTTGAAGCCCTCCTTTGAAAGTCCCCTCGGTGAGATCATCTGGCTCCATTCTGTCACAGCTCCTCCCGGGACTGGCCTCATTTAAACTGCCTCTCTGTTTAAATAAGCCCATAGCTTTATAGACACTGTGATAGAGCCTGTTTCTTTGTGCCTTTAAAGAGTTTTTTGGGTTTTTAATAGTTTTTTTTTACTTGTGGGGTATTAACTGCGAACACATAACATATTTACATCACCATGTTACCTTTTATTGTTTCGGAAATGCTATAGTCGCCCGAAAACAACGTATTAACAGTTTCACTTTCGTTTTTGACGCTCTGAGTCTCCCCTTCCCTTGCTCCTTGCCCTAAGTCACCCCCCCTTCAGACACACAATCAGCATGCGTCACACTAATGTTGTTGTGTACAGTTTTGCATCATGTTTTTGTATATTTATGGAGAATTGTTGTGAGGGAGAATGGGTGACGTAGGTTTGTGGGCGGATGATTGCACAGAATCTAACAGCTAACCGTACAGAAAGGTTGAATAGGGGTCGGAAGAGATCGCTAAATTATTGTAACATGCATGGATACATCTAAAAGCTCTTCAGGCATGTTTTTGAGAGAATGTTGTAGCATGGCAGAAAGCTCAAAATAAATCAATCAATCAATAAATAGTCGATTTTGAGTAATACCCACTCTTTAAAGGTACACTACGTAACTTGCTTGTCATAAATACGTTATTACTTTGCTTGGAACGTTCTAAATCGACAATATCGCGTTAAACATATATTTCCATGAAGACAAGCTGTGACACTAGGCAAAGTTACAGGCCTGATCTGTGGAGAGGCAACCCCACTCACAGTAAGAACGCGTGTTTTTCAAGATATTTTTCCCTGTCCAATTTTATCTCTGAGGTTTTTGCAGAGTCACACTAAAATGAATAAATATTTAAAGATAAGGCGGCGGACAGGGAGCTGCGAGTGGATGTTACACACTGCACAAATAAAATGGAAACTTCGGTGGAGGACACTTTAGAAAGAGAGATGTTTGTGTTTCAATGCTAACGCTAACGCTAATTTTGGGGGATAAAAAATATTAAAACAACGCCACAAACTGAAGTATTCTACATCAGTGGAGAAGTATTATTATCAGTGGAGATTTACAAACATATATGGGGCATTTGTGTGGAGTTTGCACGTTCTCTCAATCCAACATATAAGCCGATTCATCCAGGTACTTCTGACCAAGATCTTGGCTCCGGCTCAGGATGTGGCTCCCTTACAGGGTTTTCTCCATCCATAGTTGAAAAATGGAATGGTTACGAAACAATAAAAATCTAAAAACATTTCTGTAAATATAAATAAATGAGAATATAATGCTTTCTCAAGACTCCCAAAGCACTTAACACACGTGCACCAATCTGCGCTATCGGCTCCTCCGACCGCCACACGCCACTTTCAGAATTCATTCATAATGCACATTCAAAATATATTAAAGAAATACGTCCTAGACAACACCCGAACATCTGGTCCAAGTTCAAACTCTACCAGTCTCCCTTGTTTCCTGTTTTGTTTTTTTCAAGTGGGCAGTAATTACACAGACTAATGCTGCAGATTGTTCCTGTGTGTGTGTGTGTGAGTGTGTGTGTCTGTCTGTGTGTGCAGTGTGAGGGGTACTGTCTGAGGAGAGCTCAACGATTTGGGAAAAATATCTAGGGTTAGCGGAATAAGAGAGGATATTTTGTTGTTAGTGGAGGAGATAATAGTACTAATTGTGTGTTTGTTTTTTTTTCCCCCGATTCGATTTTTTTGTTTTAATAATTCTAATTCTAATCAAAGTTCACATTTTAAACATGTCCGGAAGAATTGACCAAAAAGACTGAAGTATGAACAAGCAAGTTAATACAAGAATCACATTTCAGAACATATTTGTACAGATCTAAACTACAGGGTTAACAGTTTTTATGCACAATAAGGAGACCCAGGGAGGGCATCTGACACACAGGGACATTTCAGAACATGTTTGTGCAGAGCTAAACTACGGAGTTAGCAGTTTTTATGCAGAATAAAACTGAATTTTGTTGTTTGTGGAGGAAGTGATGGTACTTCAAGGACTGAATCCTGTTTTATTTGCTAATCCAAATTCAAATTTCGATTGCGATTAATCTAGCAGCCCGACGCCCGAGCACACAGCCCGTCTATGTGCCGTGCTCATGACCCTCACGAGTGGCGGAGCGGCACGTAGGCACCGACCCTGGCACCCGTCCACGGCTCCGCCCTCCTCCCCTCCTCTTCCTCACCACGCTGGAGGAATGTTGTTTTGGTCTGGCTCCCCCTCTGCGCCTCCTAATAGCTGGGTGGGTGATTGCGAGTGTATGGTTAATGGGCGCCTAATCAGAGTCCCTCATCACAAAACGGAGAGGAGGCGGGGGGGGGACAGCTGGACAGTAGACGTCCCATTAAAGACATTTACCCGCACGGAGCTTGGACCAAGTTGATGTAACATAAGTGCAATGCTATAGATACGTGTGTAGCGGCACAGTATAAACCATCACATACTATAGTTGGAAAAGTAAATAAAACGCCCATAAGTGCTGTTTGCTAACGTGCAGACTGATGGCTTTGTCTGTTTAGATCATAGACTGTATATATAAATGGACAGAGCTAACCTGCTAGCCGCCACGTTCCAAATAGGAAGTGAGCATGGGCGCGCTTCCGGTTCCATCGAATCTGGCTCCAATTCACTTTCTACTGAAAAACTGTCACCCCTCTCTCTGTAACTGCCGCTGTCAGGCTCGTCATTTTGGTCTTAAATTGTTCGTATTAACCCGCTCTACATAATCCTGGTGTTTTTATTTTGCTATTGTGTCTGTAAATCAAGATATGAACATTAATAACAGACAAATTAGGTGCCTTCTTTCCCCCGAAGTTGCTCCCGCTAGCGCTAGCAACATTACCCATATTACGCTATTTTCTGATCTTTGTTATAATGTTGTTTCCTCGTCAAAAACAGACCTGGAGTTGCGTTTCATTCACACACGTTTAACACGCAAACGCTGCATATTTAGGCTGAGTTCTTCTCTCAAACAGAAAACATGCTGTCCCACCTTATGATGTCACGTGGTAATACAGGAAGTGCTCCACTGTGTTTTTAAACCCCACACACCTTCACTTGAATCATTTGGATAATTTCATCCCCTGGAATCCCAATCTCTGCTGAACAATAGAAAAAAAAGTAGCTGTTAACTTGAAAACTACCACGAAACGCCACCACAACTTGAAATGAAACAGAGCATCGTGAGGTTTGGAGATAAACAAAATAATAATAAAGGATTACTCAAATATGTGCGAATGAAACAAAACACAACTCCAGATATGTTTTTGAGGCGGTAACAACATTATAACACGGCTTGAAGCTCACAAGAGTCCATTTTTTGCATAATATAGGACCTTTAAACAGTGAAGCGTGACCTCTCTTAAGCGGCAACTTTACCTCTAGATAGAAAACGTACAGAAATGAGTGTACGTGGACTGTGATAAAACTGAAACTGTGATCTGGTTTCAAGAACATACAGTACACGTCGCCCTCCCGTACATGCGACCCAACTATACGCCTACACCTGTGCCTTCGGTAACGTACCTGCTGCTTTGTTTTCTGTCCAGTGCCTTTTACCAAACGCCTTTGCGCAACGTTGCTATTTTGGTGTTGGGAGAAAAGAGAGAGAGGATGTAACTAGAACACGTGTGATGAATGTGCGGGAATACGGGGTCCTAAAGTGGCAAACACATAGCTCATCCGGATCATCCCACTGACTCCACACAGACCTGCAGCTAAAGGCACCTTGCGGATGAATACGCAAGAACTGAAGGACGCCCCAGTTTAAAGCTGCGCTACGGCACTTTTCCGGTGGAGTGCACATCACCTGCTGGTCTCCGCGGAGGTGTTTACGCTTTTGCGTGTTGTTCCATGGTATGACGTTAAACTTACCGTGGAGACAAGCAGGTGAGAGCCCCAGGCAGTCAGAACGAGTGACCATCTCGAATTGTAGAGAGAGAGAAACGTGGAACATAAAAGGACGGACTCTAGGAATGTAAGCTCGTAGATAACTAACACCACCACGATCTTCAGTTTTTATCAGTCGTTGAGCGCAGAGGTAAACTGGAATAGGAATAGGTGCCGTCAAATTCAGTGGTGGAAGAAGTATTCAGTTGTGTTACTTAAGTAAAAGTACAGATACCATAGCAAAATAAAAATAAAAAAACCCTCAAGGTAAACTAAAAGTATCACATGAAAAAATCTACTTAAGTAAAAGTACTAAAGCACCCATTTAAAAATGTACTTAAAGAGTAAAGAGCAAAAGTATTTCATTCAGATTTTAAGGTCTTATAAGTGATTCTGATAAAGATTTGTGCTGAATTTTGTTCAACAGAAACAATAAAATACATTTTTTTTTTCTACCTGTTTTTATTTGTATATTTTTGTTTGCTCAAATGATGAACTTGTTAAAAATAAACCCCTCAGATCTCAAACAGTAATACAAATACTTTGACTTTTCAGTTCTGTTCAAAATTGTAGTAGAAAGTACAGATACCTTCTCTCAAATGTAGTGAAGTAAAAGTAAAAAGTATCCAAATTTACTTAAATTTAAGTAAAGTACAGATATCTTAAATCTGTACTGAAAGCCAGTCCACCCAAAAGTCAGGATTTTTTTGCGAATTAAAAATACTATTATGTATAATCAAATATTCATAATTCATGTGGCATCAATGAAAAACTGGGACATTTTCTAAAGTGACAAGGGCATAAATGGCTGTGCGGTACACACAAAACAGGTGGTCCCTCCAGGTCTGATCTGTGGAGAGGAGAGCCCACTCACAGTAAGAATCCATGTTTCAGTGTAACAGAATAAATGCAAGATAGATACATATGCCATTTTATTGTGGAACATTCCAGGCAATGTAATAACATCTCCATGGAAACAAGCAGGTAACTCCATCAGAAATGTTACATAGTGCACCTTGAAACTATGATTTTGGCATGGAAACAGTGTTGCAAGTGTGGATAAGAGTAAGAGCGCCACCTGCAGGAGAGCATCAGCAACAGAAGAATGGAGAAAGTAGGTCAGACAGAACTGCTCCGAGAAGTGAGAGATTGTGGAGTGTTTTTGAGACGAGTGGAGGCTGTGAAGAATAAAATACTTAACATTTGTGACAGCCACCAGGCCTGGGAGAAGAACGCTTTGAGGAAGTAGATTTAGGGGAAAAGAAAGGAGATGGGGCCAATGTAATGCTTTTGGCACATGTTTAACAAAACCTAATATAAAACATTTTTCTTTTATCCAAAAATGTCACAAAAATAAATGATATACACCTTATACAGGTCGGGAAGTGCTTCAGTTCAATTCAATTTATTTTTGTAAAGCCCAAAATCACAACAGCAGTTGAGCTGAACATGGAGAATAGATTTAACCAACAGAAAGTTAGAAAATCAACAATGAAACAGACATTGGTCAATAACTGTGTTGAATAACTTCAACACAGAATTGATTTTAAATATAAAGCTCTGATGGAGGTTCAACCAAGTGCACTTCTCCAAGGACAGTGATTTTATAGTGGATACTTTTTACTTTTACTTCACTACATTTGAGAGACGGTATCTGTACTTTCTACTCTACATTTTTAACTGGACTGAAAAGTAAACGTTTTTTTGTATTTTTGTATGGGTTTATTTTGTAACACATTCATAATTTGAGAAAACAAAATTATACAAATAAAAACAGCTAGGAAAAAAGAAACAATCAATTCACTTGTTTCCACTGAACAAATTTCAGCACAAATCTCTATCAAAAATTACTACATTTGAAGCCTTCAAAATCTGTGCAAAATACTTTAACTTTTTACTCTTTAAGTACATTTTTAAATGGGTACTTTTATTTAAGTAACAAAACTGAGTACTTCTTCCACCACTGTCTTGCCTGAATATTTTCCACAGTATGGCATTAAACTTATTTATCTTCACCACCACTTACAGGTCAGATCTGTGGAGAGGTTACCATGCTCACAATAAGAATGCATGTTTTCATTGTTAAAAGCTCAAACATCTTCGCATAGACTGGATCATTTAAATGAGGTTTCTGTGTCTTTTCATGTTCTTGTTGCATGTTGCTTATATTTTTAAAACTAAAAAATGAAGAATTATTTTGTAAAATGGAAATCTATCCTGGGTACATTTATTTCTGGTTTAATTGTCCCAGGTAGGTCTACAATGGATGCATTTGTTGTTAGTTTTAATGTAATAATACTAATACTTTACTATATATAAAAAAAGGAAAAGAATTCTACTAAAATAATCCTAAAACTGAAACGACTTGCTCTATGCCAGATAACCCTTAACATCTGCTGTAATACAAAAAGCGAACAGTAGATGGCGCCAACATCTCGTGTATTAGCCTCATCCTAAATTACAGCACCAAGTTTAGGTTCAAATATCGACCTGATCTGCAATTTCATTCAGTCAAACATTTATAGTTCTATTAATTAAAATTTAAAAAAACAGCTATTCAGATCTTTATAACATATTAAAATAGGCCTACAACTTTTTTTTCCCATCTTGCATTGGGATTTACCCGATAGATTCTTGGCATGTAAAAGTTATGTAAAAGTAATATACGCACTGGCTTCAGTCTTTCTCACTCGCGTAGGCATTTATTTTGATCAATGCGCTTTGCCACAAGTGAAACCTCAAGAGTCTAAAAATATGTCACCTACTTTAGTTTTGTTTTTGACCGAGAAACAGCTCTCCAAGTAGAAGATGATTACTTTTTATACAACTACATCGCAAATTAGTGTATTTATTTTGACTGACATTAAATGCATATTGTGAGCCATTTTGAGTCACATTTGAGAAGCCTAGACCTACAGAGTTTGTTAATATTTTGGACTGTATTTGACACCCCGTTTGTACAAATAGGGGTAATCAGACGGATATTTGTTTCTTCACAAATTTGTCCTTCTCCTACACCTCATTTATGCAGCTGAGCCTTTTGTTCTACTGTTATTTATGGGATTAATCATCAATCAATCATCAATCATCTATCATCTATCATTAATCATTATGCATCTAGAAACTATACGAGTGACATATGACAGTTCTACAGATGTGTAATGCACTTACTACAAAAAATATACATTAATGAAGAGATTGAGTTGTAAAAAGACAGAACATTCTAGA
>JACM01007541.1:0-15658 GCA_000787095.1 Periophthalmodon schlosseri
ACTTACTAGCATTAGCAGTACCTCATGTACAGTGACCTTTACTGAACCAGGAGAGCCCTCATTTTCAAAGAACAGTCCTGGGCCAAGTATCGATCCCTGTGGGCTCTGGAGTTTACTCTGAGCCCTCTACACAGAGAGGCCCTGTGCTGGAGCGAATGGAAACCAGGAAATCCCCATGTTTACTGCCTTTTCCACCTCAGCCCTGCGCCTCCCGTTACATACATATAAATCACTGTAAAAGTACTATACCTGATTTTTACTGTCTTAAAAATATGAAAAACACCACTAGTTCATTTTAAACAGTTTGCAGTGGTCCAGTTATTTCTCACTTACCCTGTGTATTCAGAGCATCCTAATTAGTCACTGCAATGACTTTATAAGAGCTTTTCACAACTTTCAGAAATCAAAGTGGAGATGCCGTGACAACAACTAGCATGCCAACTGCACACTTCCTGATTAGAAAAACATTTACAATTAGATGGAGACAGCAGACATATTTTGACCTCGAAACCTCCTTATACAATATAACTGTACTGGGACAAGATAAATGTGCTCAAACATGGAATCAAAGTGGGTACAGAGCCTTTACTCGGTTTAATTTAAAGTTTGTTTGACATAAAGCGAATGCATGTGATGAACCTCCTGCCTGTTACATATTTACCTTTAGTTTCGCTGTTTCCTGGTCCAGTGGCTGTGTGGATTGTGTGTTTGGCCGAATACCCCACACAAAGATCAAGGTGAAGCAACTCAAACAACTGCTGTTCTTTATAATAACTAACTGTCGTTGACCCATTTGGCAATGAAGTTCTGGTGATTTTATATGTAAATCATTCATTAAAATGTTAACGTAAGATTAATTAGGCAGGTCAGTTGGCAAACTACTATTCTCACGTTAATTTAGGGCAG
The DNA here is from genome assembly GCA_000787095.1 of Periophthalmodon schlosseri. NCBI lineage: Eukaryota > Metazoa > Chordata > Actinopteri > Gobiiformes > Gobiidae > Periophthalmodon > Periophthalmodon schlosseri. The sequence continues at coordinate 907 of JACM01007541.1, forward strand.
AGTCGTCAGTACCTAAAACATCAGTGTTTTGAGACATGGTCATATAGCTGAGAACTAGTTTAGTTTAGCACTGGTTTAGCATTTTTTGACCTTGTTAACTGCAGACCTTCACTTGGAAAGTCAAATATTTTTAGAAGTAAAAAAAGTGCATTGTTAACAGCACTGTGTAAACAACTGTTCGGAATAAAGTGATTAGAGATAAGATTAGCTCCTTTGTTTGATAATCTCCAAACGACAACAGACACCAAGCATTACACTGCAAAAATGGGATGTTAAGTACTAGATTACTGCACTTGTAGAGCCGGTTTAAATACGTAAACTACTTTTAGGTCATTAAAGGCCATGTACTCATTTGAACCATGAGTGAGAACACGTTTCAGAATGAACTATTATCCCCGCCCACCAGGTCCCTTCTCTCACCCTGATGTTGAGCCGTGACAGAGAAACAACTGTCTGGGCTAGTCACTGTCAGTTGTTTCCACGTGGTCCTCATCCAACACTATTTCTTATTGGATAACTGCCTGACAGATGCTTCCTTCAGGGCCAAAATGCCTATTATGCAAAATCAATTTCCCCTTTACCCACTCAAAGTTGTATTTCGAGTTATTCATGCTTGTTTGAGTAATCTTTAGTCCTATCAACCCTCCTTTTCACTGCCGCCGTTGTGCAGCTGTTTTGGCACAGATGAAAATAAAAATAAAATCTGCTGCTACTAGTGCTGTGATGTTTACTGTGACAGGCAGAAATAGCTCCTAATACATCAACCGAGGCTGTAATTTTCAAACCTGGAAATCAGAGGACTTGTTTCTTTTATTATAGCAGACATTGTGCTTGTGTCTGCTCTATAGTTATAATCTTACATCAGAATATTCATCTAAAATGACTTAATAAAAGAAACTAGGCCGCTGACTTCTGCATGAGAAAACTGCCGTGCCCAGTGGGAGCTGATATCGCCGTAAACATCATCACAACAAAGAGCCGTGTAGCTGTCGGCCCCTCCTATGGATAGCTGCACATCGCACTAGGGAGTAGTAGATTTTTTTTCCATTCATACCAAAATGACTACCCGAAGCTGCTGAATCCTACCAGTATCACAGTTCACACACACATCACAGTGGGCGTGTACCGGGGCAGTGAAAATCGGGATTGACGGCAATATGGCGTCTTTAAAATAAGCGATTAAAGATTCCTCAAACATGAATCACTCCAAATACAACTTCAAGAGGGTAAAGTAGAAAGAAGCAACTGTAACATGGTTAAAAGCTCTGAAAAGTCCATTTTGCAGAATAGGTCTGATTTAAGTCGTTTTAGATGAGTATTGCGATTTAAAATGTCTAAAATATGACATCATGATCCTATATGTCTTTTTAGGTTATTTAACTATCTCAGGGTAACATGCAGAGTTTTCTACAGTGTGTTTGGTTGACCTTTTGTCACGTGACCAGTCTGCTTGCCCTTTAGTTGAGCTGTGGAGGTGTCTGCTGAGGTTAGACCCATGAACAGTCTGGCCTCCACCCCCAGCTCCCAATAAGTGCTTGGGTTCGGATCAAAGCAGAAATGACATAGAATTACCACACTTTCCAACAAGCCAAAACATGAACGTATACAACATCAACTTAAGAATTTTCCAAAGTTGTTTCAGGAGAATGGGAAATCTGTCCACTGACCACCGAGCCCAACTCTATCATTATAGTTCAACCTATTGCACACATTCACAGTTGGTCCATATGCAGCCTGTAGAGCTAAACATAGGCTTGTGTAGAGGTCCATACAAAAATAGGGCAGATGTTTGTTGATTTTGGCTCGTTGCAGACTGGGTTGCAGGGTCCAGGGTTGTTCCAGCGGCTGTGGAAGAAGTGACATGATGTGATGGTTAGAGGAGGGACCGCGTTGTACTGAAAAGTGTCAGTCACTCACAGTTTAACACCTCAAATGGGTTTAAACCACACGGAGCGGAGGCATTAGCAGTCACTTTTAACAGGGGAGGATGGGCTCCAGAAAATACTGCAACTTTACAGTACTGTTACTGAAGTAGAAGTATTCAAATAAAGGGAAAATATATAAACTTACACTTTAATTTATATATATGGAAAAAAGATGACACAGTGAATTTGGTGAAGCATGTTTTGAGTGTATAGTCAAGTCTCTATGCTCAGTAAGTGGTTTCTAAACTGAATTCCAACTAAATTCTTACCAAATACAACTAAAATACTACTTACACAGCTATTTCTACAGACTAAAACTACTTAGGTCTGCGAATATGTCTGTTTCTATATACCATGACCACGTGTGGCTACTTCTGCTGCTGCTACTGTTTTTTAGACATTAGATTGGAATAAAAGAATCAGAAAGAACATACTTTAATGACGCACATGTAACTTTTCTGTGGGGGGTCCGTTATGAAGCTCATCAGTGACGCCTGATCAGGTTCCGGAGATAAATTTTCCATTCATTTTTCCCATAGACTTTTTGAAAAATTCAAATATTAAGAGTTCAACGACATCGCAGAGGCTAGCCAGCTACATGCTAACCAGCTACGTGCTAACCAGCTACGTGCTAACTAATATCCATAACGTGGTTCTTTTAAGTCCAAAAGGCAGCTTAAAATGCAAGATTCTGCAAAATGTCTTAATAAGTTTGCAGTTTATAAAGTTTCAGAAACAGATTTGAAATAAAATTATAGGTCTTGTGGTCATTAGTTACCAATGAATGAGAAATTTTGTTCCAGAACCGCGGGGTGGGCGGTCACTGTTGAGTGCCATACCTTTGCCTGGAATGTTTCTCAGTATGGCATTAAACTTATCATTTATTCAGTTTTATTAAGAAAAAAAAAATGATACATTTAAAAGTAGATATTCTTATGTGATCAGCCTCACCTCTGACCTGTCACTTCACCTTGTGGCATCATCTGCATGTCTCCATGGAGAGAGACATGCGTAATGCTATACTGTGAAACATTCTGGGCAAAGCAGAGGCGTTGGACTGGGGGGAGGCACAAAGGCATTTTTCATTAGACAACATGTAGTGCGGGCCCACCAAGATAATTTGTACCCAAGGCCCAGAATTTGGTGCTACACCCCTGGAAAAAAGTAACAAGCAAAGCAATCTCTATTTAGAAAAGCAGACAAACCTTCTTTAGAAAAGTTACATATTGTACCTTTAAATTTGTAATGGCTCCCTATATCCAGCCCCTTTGCCCCTGTGCTTCATATGTTGTTAGCATGCTTGATATGTGTGATAGTGAGGAGTGCAGAGGTGTTCTGAATGTGTACATTAAAAGAGATTTATGGCCGTCTTGTGCTCGCTGTGGAAAACAAACATTCTCAGTTTTTGGCTTGGTTCAGAGGAAGTTTGTCGAGTGAATGACGTGAAATCTGCACAGAGCCCCTTCTCATGGCTACAAGGTTCAACACAAGTTCTCCCTCGGTAAAAAAACACTTCAAATGCGAGAAAAAAGTATCTTGGAAACTACTGCGTTCTTCACTCAGCAAAAATGTTCCCAAAATTTCCGATTGGACCGGTTTGAGTCTGAGAGATCCATCAGAACTGACTGATTTGCTCTGGGTTTTAGCACTCGAAGCATTTGAGAGGTGAGCCGTGTTGCCAGAGAGTGTAAAACTAAAGGATGTTTTTCTTTCTCTCTTTCTGACACCTCCTTCCTGCTCATGTCTTCTAGTCATTTTCCAGCCTCATTAATTTTAATAACTTATTTATTTATTTGACCTTTTAAACCAGGACAAAACCCCACTAAGCTTTGACTACTTAAAGTGTGTATGACAGGTTAGACTACCTAATTCACTAAAACACAGTTAAGATCAGGGGCGTCGGACTGGGGGGGGTAAAGGGTACTGTTTACACAGAGCCCAGTGCAGGGAGGGGCCCTATACAAAGTCTTTAATGGGCATTTTTTATTAGACAACATGTAGTGCCCACCAAGATGCACCCAAAATTTGGTGCTACACCCCTGGTTAACGCCATTATAATTAAGACTTTACTAAAAATCTAGTTGTTTCTAGTTTTCTAATCTTGGTGAAGTTCACCATTTTACTTCCTGGTTGGACACAGCAGCAGATATGACATACACAGAGGTAATTCCATAACTGTTACGTAGCAACCGTAATGTTATCAGGGCCAGAACTGGGCCAGAATTGCAAAATGGTTATGATTTGACTAATACAAATAAATGACAGGACCTTTACTTTGTTAACTGAAGGTTTAAAGCATCAGAAAAATGCCTTCCTTGTGCGTAAAGTGTAAGTGTTGATGACATAGGCAGAGGGATTCTGTTTTACAACTCAGCTCTACTTCCTGTATTTTTACACTTTTCTTCTCAACTTTTTTCCCCACAAAATGCCACTTAACTGATGCAAAACTATGATCAATATTTACCACAAGTACTATCCATAGACTGTATATATAAATGGACATAGCTAACCTGCTAGCCACCGCGTTCCAAATGGGATGTGAGCATGGGTGCGCTTCTGGCTCCATCGACTCTCTGTAACTGCTGCAGTGAGCTTCCTCATTTTGGTCTTAAAATGTTTGTGTTAACTCACTCTACATGATTCTGGTGTTTTTATTTTTCTATTTTGTCCGTAAATCAAGATATAAACATTAATAACAGACAAATAAGGCACCTTCTTTCCTCAGGTTGCTCCCGCTAGTGTTAGCAACAGCTTTGATTGACAACGTTGCTAAGCGCCTGCTCCCTGCTAAACCAGCAGTGCGGGCTTCAACAGCCTGGCTCCAGATTGGTTCTTTAGTTGCTATGATACTTGCGGTTGGAACTCGGCTCCAAATTCGCCCCTGTAACTGCTTGCCTGAATGAGCTTCATCTGACTGGAGCCGAACGCTATGGGTGACATCACACTCACTCGGTCCACTTCTTTATACAGTCTATGGTACTATCCCACCCTCGGTCCACTCTTTATACAGTCTATGGTACTATCCCACCAAACCAAATCAGAAAAACTTGTTAGTTAGAAAAACTTGAAAACCTGTCGTATGCACTTTATATGTTGAAGAATCATAAAGGATTGGCAGTTTGATAAAGTTACTTTAATACAGTTGATTGCCAAATGGATTCTGATGATTGATTACTGTATGGTTAGCATCATGAGCCACAGCTAAGGCTAATTCACAATGGGACAGTTGTTTTGTTCCAGGAAATGTTCAATCTGCTTGTCTTCTGTTGACTAATAACTGTTTCACCCTTTTGGGGCAGGGCGTATTTAGCTGAGTGCAGTCTAAATCCTATTGTCTCAGACTAGTATCATCCACTGTAATGGTATAAACATCTTGATTTCAAGAAGTCTCCAAATGACGAAACTCTTTCTACATTGTTTCACCGTTGGGCTTTCTGTGAAGCTGTGAGGCGACTGCTGTTGTGATTTTAAGCTCTACAAAAATAAATAGAAAACTTCTCTCCATAAGCCCACAGTGTATCATCCCCTGCTCTATACATTAGCCTGTATGTTCATTACAGGAGCAGGTGAGATGTATTTCTCACCCAGATGTGACTGAACTCTCACCTGCTCCGACCACAGCTGTCTGCAGACTACACTGTGTCATTCAGCCTGTCTGACTCTCACACAGTATTTACATTCTTCATATACAGTAAAACACAGACAAATATACGGCACCAGAACCAAATAATGAACATGTTGGTATAACCTTTCACAGTGTAATGGTGAAATATAATTTATTGGGTCACAGTCGCAGATTATTCACAGAGAATTGAAGAGTCTGTACCATTTTCTCCATGTATTTGAGCACATTGTGTCTTGCCCCAGTACAGATATACTGTATAAGCAGCTCTGGAGGTCAAAATTTGTCAGTTGTGCCCTGTCTGCATCTAATTATGAAGTGCTTTATTGTCCAAGAATCAGGAAGTACACGGTTAGCATGCTAGTTGTTCTTAGCATTACCATGACAGCAAACTCTGCTCTGGTCTCTGAAAGTTGTGTAAAGTCAGGAAGTTGCCATCATAGACTGTATATATAAATGGACATAGCAAATGTAGCATTAGCAACAGGTTTGACTGACAGTGTTGCTAATCGCTGGCTCCCTGCTAGACCAGCAGTCCAGGCAGGAAGGGGCGTTATCTTCAACAGCCTCGCTACGAATTGGCTCTTTGGTTGCTATGATACTTGCGCTGCAAATTCCAAATGTAGAACTAGAAGTAAAAGTGGGCAGGTCTAAAGGATAATTGTATGAAATATATTTATTACTTTATTCATTCTGTTAATTCCTGTAAACCAAAACTTGAAAATGATAGCAGTTTCCACAAGAAAACTGTACAAGTATCTGGTGCTATTTTTAACTCAATTATTTTTAAGATGAAGTAATGACACTTCTAACTAACTCTGAGAAATCTTGAACATTCTCCACTGATGTGTAACTAGACAGGCGTCCTAGGATCAGACATCTCCTCATGGTTGACCTCCGACCTCACCGACATGAATCGGAGGGGCCTCGCAAAATGCAGTGGTAATGAAAACAGTAAGAGAAAGTGGCGTCCCACGGCGTCTGCCCGGTGATGTCAGAGCTTTGACTCACAACGGCTGCTCCCAAGGCATGATGGGAAAAAACCTCCGCTGCATTCCACAAATTCCTCTGGCCTGGTGTAACGCTGTCTCTGAGCATGTCTTTGTGGCCCTAGGTTATTTTTTTTGTTTTAACGATTAACGATTGGATAGTTTTACTCATAAACCCTACTGAATGCTGTTATTGTTGAGAATGGAGACCTTCTTCCAGCAAAGACGCACGAGACAAGACAAAACACAGCACCGACGATGTGACTGGCAGAGTACGGCAGATGGATTAGATAAGGCTGTGAAAACAGACAGTGTTCCCAGTGATTATTAAGCAATGCTTTTAAAACCTAGACACTTAATTCGTTATTACCTCATATTAAGTCTCATAAACACAGAATAGTGTTAAAGATACGTTACTTTATCAAAACCTGTGTCTGAACTAGTTGATGGAACCATTTTGGAACACTCTATAATAACTACACTTTAATTAGCCTTAGTAAAACGGCTTAGTTACTACTCAATTAATACTCAAACTCTTAACCCAAGCCCATAGACTGTATAAAGAAGTGGACTAAAGGAGTGTGATGTCACCCATAACGTTCAGCTCCAGTCAAAAGAAGCTCATTGAGGCTAGACCGAGTTCCATATTTGAAATTCCGACTGTGAGTATCATAGTGACCAAAGAGCCAATCTGGAGAGAGGCTGTTGAAGGTAACGCCCCTTCCCCGTTTAGCAGGGAGTGGGCGCCTAGCAACCTCACGGAAAGAAGGAGCCTGATTTGTCTCTTATTAATGTTCATATCTTGAGCTACGGACACAATAGCGAAATAAAAAACCCCAGGATCATGTAGAGCGGGTTAATATGAACAATTTAAGACCAAAATGACGAGCCTGACAGCAGCAGTTACAATAGAAAACTAAGACTATTTACAATGCTAGCAGGTTAGCTATGTATATACAGTCTATAGCCTAGCCCCTTAATTAGGTAGTTTTGAAGACTAAGTCATTTCTAATAAACAATTTGTCCATTATAATTATGAAATGAAGCCCTTGTTCATGCTTTATTAAGGGTAATTAAGGTGTAGTTATTATGAAGTACCAAAATACAGGCAGATACAATACAAATAAAAGTTAGATTGGGATCGGCTGTGCGTGTTTTAGCCTAATAGGGAGGAACCTATATCACTACTAGAAATCCAAAGTACAGATTTGCTCATCTTAGACCAGGAAGAGGCACCTGTTGCTGTTTGTGGATCAGTGGAAACTTCCGTGAAATGCTGGTGAGCGTTCATAAAGACCTGGATCAGATTCCATACACGCCTATGGCTCTTTCTGCACTTCCTCTGGGAATGCACTAAAATGACTGCAGCCCATTCACAAAAAGGTCTACTGGCCCCAAAACCCACGTCACCAGGGCACAAAGGAGAATCATTGTGTCAGAATGTTTGTTGTAGCGACGTATTGTTGGTGAAACTGGTCTGTGATTTGGGAACTGGACTCGTACAAGTCCAGGATACAGACTGCATTTATTTTAAGGAAATAGTGGTTATACCAGGAAAAACACTTTGCAGAACAGTGTAAGTCCATGCAGTTTTGTATGGTAACCTTTTGCCTCAGTTTGACACTATAAATGTGACAGTGGAATGTATAGGTCATTAACCCAAAGGTTGGTAGTTTGTTAATGGACACTGCCTTTGTGTCCTGGAACAAGACACTTAACTCACCTTGCGACGGTGAGATATGGGCTAGAATGATGCGTATTAGAGTGAATTCATATTGTTTGTTGTATTTCAAATTTGGCTAATAGTTTGATTAAAGGAGCACTGTGTAACTTTTCTTGTGTAAGGTCCGCCACCTGGTTGTCTCCATGGAGATGTTATTGCTTCACCTGGAATGTTCCGCAGTATGGCATTAGTATCTATCTATAAAGAGTTAAATGCAGGTGTTGCTTAAAATTTTCTTGCATTCTGTGTGAACGTTCTTGCCCCTCCATGGATCTGTAACTTTGCCAAGGTGGTGCTACCAGCTTTTCTCTGTGGAGATAGGTTTAATGCCATACTGTGGAACATTCCAGGCAAAGCAGTAACATCTCCATAGAAACAAGAGGGGGCATTAACCCTCACCAGAAAAGGTAGCAGTAGTGCACTTTAAAGGGCCCATATTACACTATTCTCTGATCTATGTTCTAATGTTGCTTCCTCATCACAAACAGACCTGGAGTTGTGTTTTGTTTCATTCACCCATGTTTAACACACAAACCCTGCACAGAAAACATTCTGTTCCACCTTGTTATGTCATGTGGTAATACAGGAAGTGCTCCACTGTGTTTTTAAACTCCATACACCTTCACTAGAATCATTTGGGTGATTTCAGGTCTGGAATTGCCAATCTCTACTGAACTAAAGGTAAAAGGAGCTGGAACTTGAAAACTACCGCTTCATGACATCACAAGGTGGAACAAAGCGTTTTGAGCTTTGGAGATGTAGACAGACTAATAATAAAGGGTTACTCAAACGTGTGAATGAAACAAAACACAACTCCAGGTATGTTTTTGAAGATGTAACGGCATTATAACATGGCTTAAAACTCACAAGAGTCCATTTTGTGTAATATAGGACCTTTAAAGCCAAAACACTGATTGGGTTCCTGTGATACCTGTGGGGGTGGATCTTGGTTAGGTGTTGACATATTAGTTTCTCTGAAATGAGCTGAAAACTGTCACTGTGGCTTCCTTCCCATCAGAGAGTTAACAGCACATGACCTTTGACCTGTTTCCTCATCACATATCATAAATAGCATTGTAACCGTCACTTTAACCAGCATTAACTGCACAACAATGATGATTTCTTATGGCATATACTGATAGGAAAGAACTAAGTACCCCTGTAGATTACTTAATGATATTTTGATTAAAACTACTGGAAAGCACAAATGTTGAGACTGATAATTAATGTTTCCTTGGCCTTTATACTTTTTAAAATCTGTGCATTAGTAGCAACAACAAAATGGGAATAAGTATAAAGTATAATTAGTAAGGAATTTAAATACCCGATGGCTTTGTTTTTTCATTAACACAGCATAAGATAAATGATAGCTTACTAAGTGCATGTCAATACTTGTAATAGCGTGTTATGTTCTCAGAGTTTACACAGTTTCTCGGTGAGCTTGGTACCAGTCACAACAGTGTGTTCAGATTTGTTAAGATTTGATGTAGACCAGATGATGTGCTGGGTGTGGGAGTGTGGCCTCTTTCCTCTGCCTTATTAACACACAAACCACATACAGAGATTACATGAGTGTAGCAGAGATAACCCTGCTCTGACCTCATTATGCATTTACTGATGGTAATAATATCTGATCATAACAATACTTGGGTCCGGAAATGGTTTTCAAAGATGAGCAACTTGGCAGTTTGAAAGACAAAAAAAACAACCTGGCTTTTGTTTGGTTAGTTTAATTAATAGCTTTGCACCTTTAGAAACACCATATTGTTCCCTCATCAATTTTAAATTTGTATTTTTTTTTATTTAAATGTGCTGTACTTATTTTCTCTGCCTTAAAAATGTGAAAAACAGAACTGGTTCATTTTAAACAGCTTGCAGTGGTCCAAAGTTATTCCTCATTTACCTTATGCATTCAGAGCATCCTAATTACTCACAGTGATGAGTTTATAAACGGTTTTCACAACTGTCAGAGACCAAAGTGGAGTTTTGCCATAGCGGTTAAGGAAACAACAACTAGCGTGTTAATACGCACTTCCTTTAATTCCTTTTTAAGACATAGAGCTGGACGAACATCAGTGCATTCGTTTGAGTGGTAACCCGTAGTATAGAAATTAAAAGTGAAAATACTTGAATTTGTGTGCGGAATCTTGTGTAATCTAAGTGTACGTTTTGGGCATAATTTTAATCTTTTGTCGCCTTGTTTTTTCAGTAATCCTAGACTCGATATCCTGCCTTGTCCTGCTGCTGTTGTCGGAGCTGATTGGCCAGTCCCTGTCTCGTCCCGCCCACAACCCCACCCTCTGCGCTCTGTTTAACTCCATGATCCCACACACCGAGAAGCTCATCAACCTCTCTCGAAAACTGCACGAGTTGGTGAGCCTTGGCTTTACTTATTATGGGAAGAATGTGTTTGAAGCAGACATATTGTGAGAGACCCCTGTGGATCATTATGGTTTAGTTTGGACATTTTAAATCACAATATTCATCAAAAACGACAGAGCGGTGGGTGTGTACCGGTGGCGGCGAAAATGGGGTTTGATCGGAGCAATGCGTCTTGAATAAAGGAGAATAAAGATTACTCAAACATGAACCATTCCAAATACAACATCAGGAAGGTAAATGAGAAGAAAACAGCTATAATAACAGCTTTGAAAAGTCTATTTTGCACAGTAGATCCGCTTTAAGTTTGAATTAAATTGATTCATTCACGTCTGAGTAATCATGTATTGTCTTACATTTGAAGCTTGAGTGCTCAGAAAATGTCTGTTTTCACCTACCCCCTATCTCTGCCCCCTGCTCTGTGCATATTGTGATTTTTCAAGAACACTGGGTCATACACAAAGGATTCAAATAATAATAATTTCTCAAAAATCAAAACACTACGTAAATAAAATGAATCAAAATACTGCTTACAGTGAAATGCCACTGTGTAGCGGTTGGGCCAGTTTAGGCATTAAACCTGTTTCTATTATCAGAGCATTTTCATTTAAATTATTGCAGTTTATGATGAATAAAATGTAGAATAATTGTGTGTGTATGTTATGGTTTCATACTAAACACCCATAAAAAGCCTCATCTTTTCTAACCATGTATTTTTGCTCACGTCTCCACAGTCAGACCTGGAGCTGAGTCGGCTGGTCACTGCAGATCACAGACTGGACTCTCTCCTGGAGATACCGCACACAGCAGAGGCATTCAGCATCATCAAGGTAAACTCATGGAAACTCAGAACACAGGCTGTTTGGGTCTTTTATTTGGGCCATTATTTCTTATCACATAACCAGTGGTGGAAGAAGTACTCACTTTTGTTACTTAAGTAAAACTACAGATACCAGGGCAAAAAAAATATTCAAGTAAAAGTAAAAGTATAACATGACAAAATCTTCTTATGTAAAAGTATTAAAGTACCTGTTTAAAAATGTACTTAAAGAGTAAAAAGTGAAAGTGTTTCACGTAGATTTTGAGATGTAATGAAGCTTCAAATATAGTGATTATGATAAAGATTTGTGCTGAATTTTGTTCAACAGAAACAATTTAATCGATTGTTTTTTTCTAGCTGTTTTTATCTGTATATTTTTGTTTGCTCAAATTATGAACGTGTTAAAAAACAATAATAAAAAATACTTTTACTTTTCAGTCCTGTTAAAAAATGTAGTGGAGTAGAAAGTACAGATACTGCTCTCAAATGTAGTGAAGTAAAAGTAAAAAGTATCAACTTAAAAATGTACTCAAGTAAAGTACAGATACCCATTTTTTTTACTTAAGTACAGTACTTTACTACTTTTACTTTGTTATGTTCCATCACTGCACAGAACTGACAGCTATACTTTACATAAAAAAACAACATTGCGTTTAAATACCATATGATGTTTAACTTGGCCTATTGGCATCACCTGCTTATCTCCATGGAGACAGACGGTTAATGTCATACTGTGAAAAACACAGGTAAAGCAATGAGATCCCTGGAGACAAGCTAGAAAAGTCCCACAGTGCACCTTTAAGCATCAGTGAATATACATGATCTCAGTTTAAAGTGTTGTATATTAAAATCGAACCTGCCTGTGCTCTACTCCACAGATAAACGAGTCCCTCTCTCAGCTCTATAACTTCTCAGAGTCGCACAGGTTACACATGGACTGGTTAAAAACAGCCAGAGAAAATGTCAGTCTTCCTACTCATCCAGCAGAGGACGCCAGCCGACACCTGCAGCAGCTCACGCACCTGCTCAACTCCAGCCTCAGCCAGGTCAGACATTATGCTTTGCTTGTGGCCTTTAAAAACACTGAGTAAGCTAACGGTGAGGGAAACACACAGAACATGTTAAAAGCTCATACAGACAAAAAATATGAAACTAGATGTGTGTTTCTCATGTCCATTGTTTTGTGTCCCTTTGTCCCCAGGTCCAGGCTCCCCAGGCCCCTCCGCCCTCGCCCCCCTCCCTCCCTCTGGTCTCCTCGGCGTTTGACGTGCTCAGGTTTTCGGTGGAGGTCTCAGAGAAGCTCCGAGCATTCGGTCTGTGGACCAAGAGGTGCATCCGGTTTATACAGAGACACTCACGCTGCCCGAGACGCTGACCACACCTGCGGTCGCCACGGAAACCACATCTGGGGTTTCCACGGACACAAGGTCTGGACTCTTACTGTGAGGAGGGACTGTTCACATGTATCTTATAGAAATATCACAGCTGAATGTATGACTGTCCAGTCTCTAAAGTCTAAGAGCACTCAGAACAATCACATGTCCACCCTAAATATATGAAGTCACTTTTTTCCGTTTAATAATCTTATGGTGATTCAAAGCAAATAATTAAAATTTTAAGATAATCTAGGCCTATTCTAGTGGCAACTGTCCTTGGAGATGCTATTGATTTGCCTACAATATTCCACATTATGGCAATAAACTTTAAATTGAACCTATTTCCATGGATACAAGCAGGTGATGCCAACCTGCCAAATTATAGGTCAGATCTGTGGAGAGAGGCGATCCTGCTCAGATTAAGAACTGCTAAACTAACTGCTAAAGAGATACGTTTAATGCATACTGTGGAACATTCCAGGCTTACTACCATCTCCATGGTGACACTCATTTATCATATATATTGAAATATAAAAGCTTATACATTATATTGAAATGGGGTGGGCGTGTGGTTTTTGAGTGAGGTAATGCACTGTTTTGGGCCAGTTCCTCTGTTTACACTGACGGTGCCTCCAGGAATATTTTTGTACTGTTTCTTTAGGATGTTATTTATGACTCTCATCAGTGTTTAGTTTGAGGTGCAGGCACCTCTCGTTTTGTATATCAGTCAAATAATATGCAATATTTAATAATAATATTAATATTAATAATATTAGCATTGCTGTAATGCTTAAGGTTTATTTATGTTTTTATATGTCTCTGTTTTGATATGTTGATAAAATTAAGATAAATACATTTTACAAAAAAACATGTGGTACTGTGTTGTATTTTACTCAAGCAACAGCACTGTTTATTTATTTGTTTGTTTGTTTATTCATTTATTCTTTCATTCAGGAGAATCCCATTGAGATTAAAAACCTCTTTTTCAAGGGAGTCCTGCATCGTTCCACACAGATACGACTTACATACAACAACAATGACATGACAACATGACACGAGGGAGCACAAAAGAAGAAACACAACGAGTGCATTGAAACACATTTGAAAGACTGCACTACAAACAGATACAGTCGACTCAGCACCTCTCACAGCCACAGACAGGCCTTTACCAAAACACACACACGAGCAGGAAACAAATCAAAGAAATTCAAAATCAACCCCACATCAATAAATACAAAAAATGATAAAATAAACAAACAAATAAATAAGCATACATGTGTGTGTATGTATGCAGTCTTGTTCCTACAGAGTTGTCAAATGTCCCAGTGCTCAGTGTTGACATGGTCCATATCACACACAGTTGTTATGTAAGTGTCTGTAACGCTCCATAGGCTCAGATCAGGTCCAGTTTCACAGTGTGGCCTCGATACGTCACGTCTGTACTGCAGATGTCCAGGGTCTGCTAACACGACTCCACATGGAAATTAAGTCGTCTTTCTTACCTAAGCTAAATTCAAACATAGACTTTTGAAGAGCTCAAAATGAACTGTATGTGTAAGTCAATCATTCTCAAAACATTTAACAGGGATTGCTATAAGTTTCAAGTTTTCACTGAGGCAACCCAGGTCAAACACTAGAAATAAAGCACTGATAAATGCAAGAGGTGATACTTGGACTGTCCTAAACTACTGAAGAAAAGTAAGACTAAACTGAATTTTTAAAATCATGCTTTTTGGTAAAACTTTAAAATAACAAACAACAAATAGTTTATGAAGAATGATTCAGGCTAACTACTTTACACAAGGCGAGGGAAGTTTATTTGTATACCACAATTGGTACACAAAGTAATCAAAGTGCTTTACAGAATAAGAAAGACATTAAAATTACAGTAAAACTTATCAAAACATAAATAATCATC